>PVLD010023160.1:0-27960 GCA_004027595.1 Dinomys branickii | reverse complement strand
CTGGGCTGAGCTTCTTCCCGATTCAGGAAAAACCGGTTAGAGCACGCACTTAACTCACCCTGTGATCGTGCAGACAGGAGTGCCGTTCAGATGTTTTTCCCTGGATGGAGATTTTCCCCGACTCAGAAATCCCGCCGGCTGGTCGCTGTTGCTCCAGTTCGCGCAGCGCTGGCTGCGGGGTGGGGTTCTGAGCGGGGTCCCGGAGCGCTGCCCGGTTTGGTGTAGTTTGTCCCAGTAGCGCGTTCTCTGTCGGGTTCAGGAGCTGAAGCCGTTCTTCCCTCCACACTCGCTCTCTCGGCTGGTTGTCTTCTTCCCGGAAGTCCTTATTTCTGTCTTCATATTGTTATATTTCATTGTTTGGGTGGTAATCCTCTGGGAGGTTCTCTCTCTGCTGCCTACCCGGTCGCCATCTTCCCGGAAGTCTGGTCTCTTGATGCTATTTTGAAAGATGTTTCCTTAATTTCTCTCTCAGTGAATTTTTTATTTGTGTACAGGAACGCTGTTGATTTTTGAGTGTTGACTTTGTACCCAGTTATGTTACTCAATTTGGTTATGAAATCTAGAAGAGTTTGGTGAAGTTTGAGTGGGGGTCTTCTATGTAGAGGATCATGGCATCTACCAATAATGATAATTTAACTTCCTCCCTTCCTACCCTGATTCCTTTTTATTTCTTTCTCTTGTCTAATTGCTCTAGCTAATGTTTCCAGAACTATATAAAATAGGAGCAGCCAGACATGGTGGCACATGCCTGTAATCCTAGCACTTGGAAGGCAGAGGCAGAAGGATCACCACAAGTTCAAGACCAGCCTGAGATACATATTGAGTTCAAAGCTAGCCTGATCTACAAAGTGAGATCTTATCTCCTCCCACCAAAAAAATTAGACCACCAATAATAGACATCCTTGTCTTGTTTCTGATTTTTGAGTAAAAGCTTTTAATTTTTGCGTGTTTGTATTATGTTTGCTGTTGGTTTGTCATAGATTGAGATAAAGACCTTGTATTCCTACATTCTGTAGATTTTTAAAATCATGAATGGATGTTGAACTTTGTCAAATACTTTCTTTGCACCTATTGAAATGATCGTGTGGTTTTTGTCCTTGGCTCTGTTAATATTGTGTATTACATTTACTGATTTGTGTGTGTTAAACTATTCCTATATCCCTGGGATGAATCCTACTTGATTATGGTGTATAATCTTCTCGGTGATTTGATGCATTCTGTTTGAAAGTATCTCACTAAGGATTTTGTGTCTATATTCATTAGGGAGATTGGCTTGCAGTTCTCTTTTGTGGTTGGATCTTTCTCTGGTTTTGGCATCAGGATAATACTTCCTTCCAGGAATAAGTTTGGGAGTATTGCTTCTCTTTCTATTTCATTAAAGAGTTTGAGGAGAGGTGAGGCTAGATCTTTCTAAATTTGTTACAGAATTCATCCCGATCTGGGCTTGGAAGTCTTTTTTATTAGAGACAAACATAACTTTTTTACTTTTATTGATTGATATTTGCTTATTTAGAACTTTTATATCTTCTTGACTCAACTTTGGTAATGCATATGTATCCATGAATCTGTCCACTTCTGTGTTTTCCATCTTATTAGAGTTTAGATGCTCAAAGCAGGTATTGATGATCTCAATTTCTGCAGGTTCTATTGTGATTTCACCTTTTTCTTTCATAATTGGATAAATTTAAGTCCTTTTTGATAAAGTTGGCTATGGGCTTGTCCCTTTTATTTAATCTTTCTAGAACCAACTCATGAACTCATTGATTCTTTGTATTGTTTTAAGTCTTCTTTGCATTAATTTCTACTCTGATTTTGATAGTTTCTTTCCTTGTATGTACATTGAGTTTAACTTGTTCTTCTTTTTCTAGAAGCTTGAGGTTCAACATGAGGTTATTTATTTGAGCTTGTTCTGGTTTTCTGATGTAAGAATTTGCATATATATGTGTGTGTGTGTGTGTGTGTGTGTGTGTGTATCAGGTATACTCAAAGGACTGCCTTCATTACATCCCATAAGTTCCAGTATGTTGTGTTATATTATTAATTGTAGACATTGTTTAATTTCTTTTTAAATTTCATCTGTGACCCATTTGTTGTTTAGGAGGGTGGTATGTAATTTCCATGTATGTATCTTTTGTGGTTTCTTTGTCATTGAATTTCAATTTCATTATACTATGACCTGATAATGTGCATGGGATAATTTCAGTACCTTTGCATTTACCTAAGCATATTCTATGAGCTTGTGTGAGATCTGTTGTGGGGAAAGCTCCATGTGCTACTGAGAAGAATATGCATTCTATTGTTGTTATGTGAAACATTCTGTAGATATCTTCTAAGTCTATTTGTTAGAAGATGTGGGTCTGATCTAAATTCTTTTATCATTAAAACCCTGAGGATTGAATGGTTTAATTTTTATTTAAAAGGTAAAAATTATTTACTCTTAGAAGTAAAAAGCTCATATAATTTAACTAGAACAATCAATACAAATATGAGGGATGCCATGCTACGGCATGAGATAAATCCCCCTATGATCACATTCTGCTGAAAAATGAATCAGAGGAGGTTTGTAGGTAGGCATTCTCCAAAGCACAGGGAAATATCCTCCTCTAAGTACCCTTCACTCTCTCAAAGTATGGCCCATTAGCATCAATATTATCCACTAGTCTTATAATTAATTCTTTGAGGATTTAGGTCAAGAATTCTGGCCATCATGTTTTCTGTTCACATGCTGGAAGAGGCAGGACTTCCATTCATAATTCAGAATCATCAGTGGTACTCTCAGAGAGTACTTACCAAGCAGCCCCAGACTGAGTTCCCTGTCAGTGCAAGCCTTGTCCAGGTGACAGCTTATTTCCTGTTTCCCTCCACTGTTGAGAAGAACAGTGTGAGCTGTGCCAGTGACCAGTATGGTATATATTATGTGCTTCTGTTTGTGACTGCAGAGCCTGAATTAACCTCCCTGTGATTTAAAAGCAAATGGATCTGAATTTCATTATAGATATGACTTCTACACTCTTCTCCACTGAAGCACAGGGATTCACTTGGAGAGGTGGTATAATTACTATGCAGATTGCTTTCCTATCATTTGATTGAACCTTCAGGAAGAAAGAAGGTCATTAATGTAACTTCTTCCTCAATTTCTCATTTTAGGAAACCTGGAAGCAGAGCCACGCATAATTCAGCATAATTCAGCCCACCGAGCCACTCTCCACAGGAAGTATAAATACAGCACAGAAGCTCTGAAATGGATTGTAACCACAGAGCCAGAAGAAATTCTCAAAAGCTCCATTATCTTGGTGATAAGTTCCCCCAGTGAAGCTGGATCCACAGCTGCCATTCAAGGTCTGTGTTCCTCAGAGTTTTGTTCCAGCAAATTTACATTCCTTGCCATCTGTCCAGTGATGTGAAGCAGAGGGAGGCCTTTCCCCAGCTCACGGCTAGGACTGCAGGTGTGTACTGCAGCAGCAAACTCATACATCATTCCATGGCTCTCTTCATACAGGGAACTGCAGTGTGTGTCAGCAAGTGATATGTTTCCCAATGTGCTGCCCATGTCATTTTAAACCCAGTGCCCATTCAGCAAATAAATTTTTCTTCATGTAAGTTACATTTTGTCACAGTGGCAGAAATATGACTAGCACCTCATTCCTGAAGGATTAGCCTACCATCATAAGGTAAGTTTGTTGAAGGGAAGAAACTTACCAGGCCAAGCTGCACCATGGTCTTTGGCTCACAGTGATCAATCTGGACACAGTGCTGTGATTCTATTCCATTCTCCTTACCCAGCCAGTATGCCAAGACAGATAGAAAAAGACATTTACTGAAGTATCAGAAAAGTAGGAGGCCAGAAAGAGCCTAAATATCTAATAACAAAGACTGCCTAAACATCTTTGTGTATCATGGATGATATATATATATATATATAGATATATATATATATTCAAAATATATTGAGTGAAAAAAGCAAGGTGCAGAAAGTGTGCATAATAGGAACACTTTAGGTGAACACAAAATGATTTGTGTATATATATTTGATATTATATAAATATATATAAATTTTATGCTATGCGTTTTCTCTAGAATATGCAAGAAAGTCTCAATAGCAGTGGCTTTGGGATAGGTAATTGTGCTTTTATCCTTTCATGTATGATTT
The DNA here is from genome assembly GCA_004027595.1 of Dinomys branickii. Taxonomy (NCBI): domain Eukaryota; kingdom Metazoa; phylum Chordata; class Mammalia; order Rodentia; family Dinomyidae; genus Dinomys; species Dinomys branickii. The sequence goes on along the minus strand of PVLD010023160.1, from coordinate 23,810 downwards.
AATGATAAATATAATTATTCTTAATTTTACTTTTATAACATTATCCCGAAGTCATCTTGACCATATGTTATGAGTGGCATCCTAAATGTCCCCCAAAAGGCCCATCACAGTGATGGCCTGGTTTCCAGCTGATGGGCTTTTGGAAAGTGATCGGCTTATGTAGGCTCTGACTTCGTCAAGTTGATTAATCCATCGATGAATTCATTAGCTGAATGGGCTTTTTAGAATGTGGGTGTAATCAGATGAAACAGGTCACTGGGGGTGTGGTTTTGGAGGATTTATTTTGTACCTGGCCTCTTTCTGACCTCTGCTCTCACCCTCTCTGCTTCTGGGTGCCATGAGGTAAGCAACTGTCCTCTGAAACATCCTTCCTCCATGAGGTTCTGCCTCACCCTGACTCAGAAACAGCGGAGCCAAGTGACCATGAACCTCTGAAACAATAAGCCCAATAAATCTTTTCTCACTTAAATCGCATTTTGCCACCATAACAGCAATATGACTAACTCCTCATTCCTTAAGGATTTTTCTAAGCTTTTCCTCTTAGTTACTTTTCTCATCGGTGAGACACAATACCCAACACCCACAAGTTAAGGAGGAAAGGCTTATTTCATCTCACAGTATGCACAGGTTTCAGCCCATAATCAGCTGGCTCTTAGGCAGGCAGCATAGCTGAGGGGCATGGCAGAGGGGACACAGTCCATGGCAGGGTACAGAAAGCAGCAGCAGCACCCAACAGCCTGCCTTCCTTTTGTCCCTTTATATTCCATCCGGGCTACAAGCCTATTGTTTGGGGCCACCCAGACCCAGGGTGGGGCTCCCATTATGTACACCCAGAACTATGCTAAACCCATTGAGTTGTTATACACCTTAACCCATATTCACACACCCTCGGTCCAGCCACCTCTGAAAAGCCTCACCCATGGACACATGAGGCTTTGAGGGTAGGGGCCATCTAAATACAAGTCATAGCACCAGAGTAATGTGTAGTTGTGTAGGCTACACCCTAAACGAAAGCCCCCAGCCTAGCATACAAGTAGGGACTGACACCCAGCCTGGGCATGCTTGTTTAGCTGTGAACCCTGCCATGAGCTGTGGCCACCCAGAGGCTCACGTTTCTCTATTTCCTATATGCACCATATGAGATGGCAGCAGCTCCTGCAACTCTTCATTCTACCTTTCACTACTGACCACCCTCTGTTTCCACCACAGTTCGATTTGGTTCTTGCTGTTCATCTGCCCCCTTTAACCTGCTTCAAACCATCCCTCACATGCTACTTGCCAGCCCCCTAGCATAGGATGCAGTCCAACTCCAAGCTCATCCACTGCCAGTCCAGGCCTGAGCCTCATGAAGCCTTCCCGATTTAACAAACATGAAGTCAAGCTAGTGGATTCCTGCGCCCCAACTTCTGCGTGTGTGCATGCCGTTACTGTCATGCATAGTTTACAGATATTTATTACCCACACAAATGTAAGTATTAGCAAATATCATTCAAAACAATAGCTAATCACCTAAGTAAGGCTTTGAATACCTGGCCCTGGAATATAATCTTTTAATATAGATTTTTCTCATCTTAGATTTATATATATATAAATCTAAGTATATATACATAAATATATATATGTAAATCTAATTTATATTTATACAAATCTAAATTGTAATTGAATTACAATTAACTTGTATTCTCTGTTTCATACCTACTGAAAGAAGGTTGGGGAGAATCTGTAAGAGGTTAACTCAGGAGGCTCATGCAGGAGGATCGTTGCAAATTTGAGACCAGCCTGGGCTACAAAGTGAGCTCAAGGCCAGCCTGAACTGCATAGTGAGACCCTGTCTCAAAAAGAGAGAGAGAGAGAGAGAGATTAAATTGACCAGAAATTAAATAATATTCTGTGTGTGGTGGGAGAAAGGTGGAGTCTATAATATTTCAAGCTATATTTGTGTTACTCTTTCCATCTTAACAAATGCACCTTTTTGCAAAACTAAAAATTCTACCTAAAGCTAAAGCAGCTTTTCTTCAAAATGCTTTCTTATTTTAAAATTTGTTTGTGTGTGAGTACGTATGTGTATTAGTAAAATTTATTTTGCCAGGTATCCAAAATTTCCTACTTTAGGACTAGCTCCTGGGATCTCTACTCTTCATCTCAGTTTTCTCGGGAAACATTATCAGCTTATTAAGTTTTAGAGTGTTAACACTGTTTAATAAAGCTTGTTGCATTAGTACAATTGCAAGCACAAATGAAAGTTCACATTTGTTGATTTACAGGGTTAGGTTACCAGTAGAATGGGGGCTTTTCAGTATTTTATGTTCCTTATATATGCTGTGTGTGTGTGTGTGTGAGAGACAGAGAGAGAGAGAGAGAGAGAGAGAGAGAGAGAGAGAGAGAGAGGGAGAGGGAGAGGGAGAGAGAGAAAGAGGGAGAGGGAGGAAGAGAGAGAGAAGTGGCACATTTGATCAGAATAATATATATTCACGGAGCAATACTACGCCTCATATGGCAGGACTGAATTCACGTATTTGTGAATGGCCCTATGCATGTGTCTTCCACTTTGATATTGAATAGATTGTTGTGTTTTACAGCTATGGAAATATTAGAAAGCAATGTGTTTTCTTTTTTCTTTTTCTTCTTTTTCTGTGATCTTCACTGCCGTATACCTGGCAGTCTCCGTGCTTCGTGTAACCCCAGAGTTTACACTTGAAGAGGGGATAAGAGGCCTCCATTTTATCCATAATACAGACGTGGGATTCTACTGGTAGCCTGTGACATGACAGACAGCATTGTCAGGATGGATCTGTCAGTTTGAGCAGATGTGTCTTCTGTTTTTGTAATACAGTTTTGGTTGTCAGAGTGTGAGAGTTTTAAATTCAATAGAGAAGGAACCCAGAGGGATATAGGCAATCAAGAAATGAGAAAAGCATTTCATAATTTATCAAGAAACGATGCTTCTCCCCATCCTTTATCACAATCGTATTTTCTTTTCTTTGTGTGTGTGTGTGTGTGTGGTATAGTACTAAAAGTTGAACCCAGGGCTTCATATATGCTAGGCAAACATTCTACGGGTGAGCTCTACCCTCAGCCCAGTCACCAAGGCTTTTAAAGAGCCATCATGGTAGCTCCAATTGCTAATGCAACAGGAAGTAGCCCTCCCCACAGCCAGTGTACTGCAGTTACTTAGTTGCCCAGGTAATACTTCCTGTTCCCATTCTGGTTGCTTCTGGTCTCTTAGAAACAGCTGGTTGCTGTGATACACATTGTGTAAACCAATCCCCAATTGACAGCTCCATTTGTACCTCTGTACTTCCTGCTTGCTTATCTACTAGAAGGCCTAGACCACCAGAGATGGGGCCTGATATTCTGGGAGTGATCCTGCCCAGTGCTTGTCAATGTAAATAAATGTGCCTCCAAATCCGTGGTGTCTCTTTTGGTGCTTCTGCTTGCCCTTGCACCAACAGTGAGGCCATGCAGAGGCAACTAGAGTTGTCCTATGATTAGAGAGGCTGTATTATACAGTAAGCAGTTTATTGCTTTTTGCTTGAGAGCAGGAGTGAGTCAGGTGTGGCTGTGTTTAGAGCCAGGATCTGCTACTTCCTAGGGATAGGACCTTGGACACGAGGCCCACTTCATCCCTACAAAATAGGGCTCGTAAAGGTGCTTATCTAACAAGGTTACTAGGCAAATTGTGAATAATAACATATGTAAAAGATTTAGCACAGTGCCTAGCAAATAATAAGTGCTCAGTGAAATTTTACTTATCATTCTGCTTAAGGGTTTGAAAGCACTTTACCTTATTAAGTAGGCTAATCCACCTAGAATATTTTTTTTAACACATGTTCTCTTAAAGGCTATATACGAGTAAACTTCAAACAAGCCCAGGTGAAATTATCATAAATCCCATACTTGTGATAGCCAAAATACATGAGGTGTCACTGTTTTGTATTATCTGTGTTAATACTTCCCTTTATTTGTACAGACAATTGAGAACCAAATGTGTTGAAATAAAAGGTAAAACTTGTAATGTCCAAGTGGAACCTATTTAAGGCATGCTTATGGCTAGGAAACAGCCTGTAAAAATAGCTCTCGTCCTCACATCACATCACTTGTTCCCAGGGGCGCCTTCAAGTCTTCCTGACAAACATGCTTGCCCTCCTGCAGACCCAGGATTCTATTCTGCCTCACACATCCCCAACACAACTGCCAGCTGAGTTCTAATTGCAGAATCTTCATTACCAAGGATGATTGAAACTATAAAAAGAACCCAGCTGAATTTTTCACATCCTGCTGGGTGAGCACAAGGCTTGGCTCTCCAGTTCCTGCCCTCCTCCTTCCCCCAGCGATTATCCTTTCTACATGTGCGGTCTGGCTTCTGCAGAAAACTCTGAGCGACTGATAGATGTTATCTCCCTTCTCCTCCAAAACCACCGCCCAGGAGTTAGGATGGTGACCATGACAGATATGTCTGGCCTTCCTCTACAGCTGCAGGAACGGGAGGTCCATTCATTTCTTAACCTCCTTAGTTAAATTTCTTGTTCAAAGTCACTTAGAAGGGAGTGAACATAGATAACAGACATTTCGTCTAGGCCCCTAGGCCTTTGCGACCACCTGTTGTAACCCTAGGCTACAAATTAGCCTTTTTCTGTTACTTTTATTCCATCGATGAACATTTATAGGGTACTTGCTGAGTGCTCAGCATTGAGTTAATTATGGTGAAGGGGAATATCCAGAAGGGAAAGGATATCAAGAAATTAAAAATGTAGTTGGAAGGCAAAATTAAGTAGGACAACTCTATTCTGTAGCAAGTAACTGAAAATCAAGGGAGTGATTATTGCAAATTTTATATAAAATTTACGAAAAAATTTTCAGTTGTGTGGGTGTGGGGGGGTTGTCTTGATATCTAGAAAAAAGAAAGAAAAAGAAATGTCTGGAAGTGTGTACATGAGAAAAGTCAAAGAAAGCTACATGAGACACTATGTGAAAAATGATCTCTGAAGACACAAGGAAACTATCTAGGTTTGAATCTCAGTTTTGCCACTAACAATACCACCTTGTCCATGTTATATTGAGCTCAATTTTCCCATTTATGAAATGGTAATTGTAGTATCTTGCTGAGGAATTATGAGGATTAAACAGTAACATATGTTGTACACACAAAGTGTTCAATAAACATAACTCTGCACTGATGAAATATTGGAGAAGGAGAGGCATGGAGAAAAGAAGTCTTGGAGAAGGTGAGACATAAAGTGGTCCTGGGTGAATGGAAGATTGGGATGGTCAGACAGGAAGGCTGGGGGCATTGAGGTTAGGAAAACTTCCTGATTGAAGGCGGAGGCAGAAAGAAGCTTCAGCTGTTCTCCAAGAGAGACGGTTGTGCATGAAGTGAGAAATAGGGCTGTTTAAGAAGGGGACGCAAAGTAAGGAACCTCAAGGAAATCAGTCAATTTCTTATTTGTCTCACATTTGCAAAGCCCCTCCAATTATCCACATGCTCACCAGAGTAGCACATTTGCCAGTCAGTAGTCAACGTCATTATCACCCAGTATGTGACAGTCTGCATTAAAATTCATTCTTGATTCTTCAGGATTATATGGGTTTAGACAAGTGTATACTGATCTGTGCTTGGATTTAAAAAAAAAAACTTTCTGTTTTTTCCTCCCAAAAAAGAGACACAGCAGTAAAGGTAATAAATCAAACAAACCAACAAGATCTACTGCAGATGACATCTTCAACAAAAATCAGGTTACAAAGGTATTCCCATCAACTTCAAAATGTCAAAAATGGGGGCAACCAAGAAAATTTACCTTATTGATGTCAACAACTGTCCAGATGGAAGGAAGGAAAGACAAAAAATATATGACCATTTCAGGTCCAGGGAGTTCATTATGGTTATTCATAAATACCCAGCCTTAAAAGGAGAACATTCCACAAAGGCAACAAATTGAACAGATCCAGCCGAGACTGCAAGGCTCCAAGTGGTGGATTTTAGTTGACAAGAGGTCAACTCCTTTTCATAGGAAAACTCAAAAGAGAAGAAAACTTTTTAAATGCTTTTATCCGTAGGAAACTGTCTACATGGATCATTGCCCATTCCACCATTACTGAGAGAGAGGAAAATTAAATTCAAGGCCAGTAGAGGGACCACATATTAACATTATGTGATTCTGAAAGGCTGCTGTGAGGAGGATTGAATGGATAGTAGCAAAAGCAATGAGATATCTGGATGTCCCTTCCTTCTGCCTTCCTGTCAAGCGAGGGAAATGGCTAAAACCTAACCTAAGCCGGTGTCTAGGGTGGAAGCATAGGAAAGCTCATAGTGTCGGGGGAAGGTTGCCTTCTACAGAGAAAGCCATCAGGGTAGTCAAAGCAGGCGCTGATCACTGAGTGTCTCGCCTGGAGTGCCCTCCCCACCTTCATCCCTTAAAATCAGCAGGAACGACACAAATGGGAGTCTGAATTTAGACTTTCTCACTCTAAACCCAATATCTTCAAAATTGCTGGTCACTTATAAGTGGAAATGAAATTATAGTGCTCTCTCTCTCTCTCTCTCTCTCTCTCTCTCACACACACACACACACACGCACACACACACACAATACCAGACAATTGAGGTGTGCAAGCACTAATGGAAATAATAAACTTAGTTGCAGGTAGTTGTAGAATAAATTTTTAAAAATTGAAATAATCATAACACATTATTACAGAGAGATAAGGTATTGTTAACATCGACTGAATACCATACATATTTAAAAGGATTAAATAAAAATACTAAATAGGAAAAATATAACAGTTTAATGAAGGAAATTAACTAAAGTGAGAAATAACAGAATGAATACAAATGTGAATTTGTGAACCACAGATAGGTTTGAGGAACTATTTCATAAGGCATCAGGAAGAAGCAAAGTGAAGAAAAGTACAGCAGGAACAATAGAGTAGGAATGAAGGAAAAAAGTAAACAGAGAAAGGTTGTGATCATACCTCTTACAATGCACAATTGGTCCCTCTCACATTGATGTTTGATTGTTCTTACTTTGACCAATGGGATAACAGTAAATATAATGCAAGCAAAACACATGTTAAGTACTTATTGTCTTAGGGGTAAGGTGAGATATACATGACCATGTGACTGACTTTGGCAATTGGGACATCAGAGAAATTAAAGCAAATGAAGACTTAGTAAGGACTTGTGCCAAACACTGCCTGGCTCATATAAGGAAGCATAGGTCAGTGTCCTCAAGAATCAAAGACAACATGGACAGACCCAGTCATCCCAGCTATGGAAATGATCCCAGATCCCTGGCTTCTCCTCAGCTAAAAGTTGCCTCATGAGTATGCCTCCATAAAATCAACAGAACCACCTAGCCAACCACAGAAGCATAAGAAATTATTATTTTAAGCCACAAAGTTTTGGAGAAATTTATTATACATGCAACAGTAGAAAATTGATGTGGGAATGAGATAATATACTAAATAATAACCTGAAGTTTCTACACTAAAAGATGTTTGATTGAAAGTAAAAAAAAAAAAAATTAGATGGAAAGTTTACTACCATGCCAAAAATAGAAAAAAAGAAAAAGAAATTCATCTAAGATTTGTAGTATAATGTAAGAACTTCAAATTTCAAAAACAATTCTAAATCATACAGAAAGAATATATAACTTGCAAACTAACATGAACAAGTTTGATATCAGAGTTCTCAACTATGACACTAAGAAACCAATTAAACATTATTTTCAAAGAGTAAAATATAAAAGGACTTCTTATCTGTAGCCAAATCATCTTATCTGAGGAATCAATAAGAATATTGGTTAAATAAGCCCATAACAACTTTAACATACAAGTTACAAAGGAGATTAGGGCATGGCAAAATTGGCTGTGGAAGTAGATACGACCTATTAATTACAAGATCCCAGAACACATGTACAGAACAGTTCCCAAACCCTGCATGTGGACATCTCATGAGACTTGAGCAGGTTTTCCACAAAATGGTCAAGACCTGATGTTAGTCTAAGGTATGGAATCCCAGCACCGCCTCTCAGGACCCACATGTAGAAAGAAGTTCTTGTGGGTTTCCTTGAGATTTAAACAGTATGGAAGGACACGGATGCCAAGCAGAGTTTGCTATAATGGCTTTCCTCATGATAACCTGTCCTGCTTCCTCCAGGGTGTTGCTTTATCTCTCCTTTTCTTCAGCCCAAGCTTATTCTGCAGAGCCAGTTACTACCTCCCTCTTCACTTTTACTTTTTAAAATAAACTTTGCCACTACTCTCTGCTTGTTTCAGTCAATTCTTTTTCTGAGATGAGAAGAACCTGGAGTCCAACTCCAGAAGGAAAGCCGAGCAGCCCAAAACTCAGTAACCTTTAATTGATAAGCCACTTTTACAAGCCATCCAGTAACATAAAAGACACTCTAAAAAATATCCCTAACCAAAGCTGGGCGTGATGGTATATTCCTATAGTCCTTACATTTGGAGACTGAGACGGGAGGATTGCCATGAATTCAAGACCAGCCTGAATTACACAGCAAGACCTTGTATCAAAAAAAAAAGTTCCTGACCAAAAACTAAGTTGATTCATCAACCCAAAAAGTTAAAAAAAAAAAAAAAGAAATAACTCAAACCAACACTACTTCTTTAAAAAAATTATAAGGTTGACAAAGCTTTGGCAAGAGTAATAAGGGAGGAAATGTGAGTTGATTCAAAGTAATAAAATGTAGGAAAAAAAGGAAAATACCTGAAGACAATATAGATTTTAAATGTAATGAAAAGCCCACATTGAAATCTGTGTGCTCCTAATTTGATAACATATATTAAATATGGAGAACTACTTTAAGCAAAATTATTGAGGCAAGAAGAAATGGGAAGTATGAACTAACTATTATAAATTAAAATAGTCATTAAGAATTCTCTACTTAAACACACATATACACGTACACATGCAATGCACATTAATTTTACCAACTTGTCAAGCAATAGGTAATCACTATCTTATCAAAGATGCTTCAAAAATTCTGAAATATTGAAAGCTATCCAATTTTATGAAGCATATATAATCCAGGTTCCAAAATTAGAAGAGTACAAAAAAATCATCTATGCCAATAAGAACCAGCTGGAAATATGAAAGAATAGCAATATGGTAACAAATGATCGAAGAATTAACCAAAGGCTGGAAAATTCATAGAAAAAAAATTTAAACTGAAGAGCATAAATGATTATGAACAAATAAAATGTTATATACCATGTTCATGGATGGAAAAATTATAAAGAGGTTATTTCTCCTTCAAGTTAATCTACCTAGTGTAATTTCAACAATATTTTGAGTTCTTAAATATGTGTATATAAGAAAGGCCCATACTAAAGCAATTTTGAAAACAATGAGTGAATATCAAGAAGAAGGAATAAAAAGAGAAATACAGCAGAGTTCATTGGAGAAAAAGTAAACATATAATATAAAATTATAACACCAAATAGATACACTGATGTAGGGACAGGTAGGTTACTTCTTGGCAGGGAAAAGGTAAGCTTTATTAAAAATTAATAGAGATCATATCCATCATAGAAAATTTGTACCTGTACATGATTCCTCTTTTTCTCCCAATCCCCTGTACTTTCCTTAACTCCTCTTTCTCTCCCTATTTACAAAGCTTTGTTTCCATTTTATTCAGTTCTAAATCATTTTTTCCCTTTCCCCTTCCTTTCTTTCTCTCTACCCCTCAGTTCCTCTTTCTTTTTGAACAATTTCTTCCCATTTCACAATATTTATTGTACATTTTGGTTCTTATTTGCTTTTTCAGTTTCTCACACCAGAGACATTGTGATGTTTACACATATGAGTCTGATTTATTTCACTTAAGAATATGGCCTCAGGTTGCATCCATTTACCTGGAAATGTCTCCAATTTATCCTTTATGGCAGAGTAGGACTTCATTATATATATATATAAATCTTCTTTATCCATTCCTCAGCTGATGGGCATTTGGGTTGTTACCAAGATTTAGCTATTACCAACTGTACTGTTTTAAACATGGGTTTGTATATACCACTGTGGTATGATGTTTTTAATTCTTCTGGGAAGATATCCAGAAGCTGACTAAAATGGGAACTCAAATCCTACAGATTTGTACATAGGTACAAATTCCCTATAATGAATATGATCATTATGTATATCTAAAATGTACCAATAAACTTAAGTTTTAAAAATTAATGGAGAATCTCACTAAAAGCAGCTTCTGCCTCCACAGGTAGACTCTACAGTTAGAGCAATTAGAAAGAGAAAAGAAAGTGAAAGTATACCCAAAGAGAGGCCAGGTAACACAATTACCATAAGAATTTATCAGAAAGACTTGACAAAACAAGAAGGAAGCCAGAAACATAAAAGACCAGAGAAACCAGCCACCTCACCAACCTCTGACCAAATGCAAAGGACTACTATTTAATATGTAAACACACACACCTACACACATACAAGTATGTGTTCTCACTTGAGCATCACTATATTGTTGCACCAGATACACACACACATCCTCTCCATTCAATCATTCACTTTAATTTACCTTTCTGTAAGGCTCCCCCCACACATACACTTATCCATGACAAAGGGACAGGAAGAGATCAAATGCCTGGAAGGAATTAGAAAGAGTGCCCAAGGTTAAGATCAAAGACAGCCAGAGAGCCAATCAGATGGCAGCAGCGTCTAGGGGCCCACATGGGGGATGAAGTCACTACAAAGCACTAGGCCTGAATAAAAAGAAGCTGAGGACAAAATCCCACTGGTAACCACTCTGTGATGCTCGCTACTCTTTCAGAGTAGCTGTCTACCTTATCTTTTTTGATCCTTTACAAATAAACCATCTTCTTTCGTTTTAAACTGTGCTTCTTTAATTCATTACTGTTGCAGAGTTTACAGTTCTGGATCCCAGTAGCTGTGTGCTAGAGCAGAGCAGTAGCCTGAGTGGCATCCACCCCTCCCCAAAATGTGATATTTATAATACTAAGAAGAATAATATGTAATGGTGGCCTGGAGACATTAAGAACAGCTGGAATCTCAGATAACTGCAAAAATGCAAGGAAGAAATGAAGTTTGGCACTGTCCCGGTAGAATATCAGAGAGAAGAGCCTTATTATCAAAAAGGCAGGAGGAATTTCTGACAACGGATATAGAGTTAAGGAAAAAACAACATGGAGTGCTGCGATGGGAGGTGAGATTGGTAAAATGGGTTCAGGGTAGATTATGCAGGGCCTTTGTTTGACCTTAATCTTAAAAAGGTTAAGTGTTGGGGGGCCTCATAAAAAATGAATCAGAAGAGAAGTAGACCAATTAGGACAACTGGAGAAATACAAATTAACTGTTGAAATTTTCAGACAAGCAATGATGAGGAACTGAACTAACTCTAGTCACTGGGGCTGGAAGGGGAAGGGGAAAATCAGCAATAATAAAAATACTGAATCTGAATGAAATGGTAGACTGAAGAGAAAGGTAAATGAGGAGAAGGGCTCAAGAAATCTCTGAATTTTCTAGTTGTGTTAGGAGGGAAGTGGTAGCAGCCTTAACCAAGACAGAAAGTTCAGGGTCACTGTTTCACCCCGAAATTAATTTAATTTTGAATATATGTTTGGTTGCCTTCAGTTACAGTACACATATCTAGAGAATAATAGGGAAGGACCCTCTAGAATTTGAGAGAGGATATGATTAAGAATATCAGATCAATAATTTGACCAAAGTTTAGGAAAGTAATTAATGTTACGATATATCCAAAATTTTTCAGAATGAATGTGAAAGGTAAATGTTGGTTAGTTGAGTTCTCCAGGAATCCATGGTCTAAAAGTAGAATTTGGTCCCATTTTTGAGAGGCCCAGGGGATGCTGGGAAAAGTACAATCACATTTGGCAACTGTCAGATTACATCTACTTGCTGTGGCATACTTTCCTTTCTGATTGACAATCAGAATATATAAATATGTGAGACACATCAAGCAGACAAATCCACTCTGCTCAGATCTGCCTAAATATTTAGACATAGACAAGCAGTGACAGAAATTATTGAGAAACAAATTTCAATCAGTAAAGGTGATCAGTGAAACAAAGAGCTCTGATTCCACCCGGGTGCATCATCAGACTTGGGATTGTCTCGTTACTTCCAGAATGAGGAAAGGGCTGTTCAGTATGGTAGAAGGTCCTCTGACTGAGTGATGTGTGTCAGCCCTTCATTTCCTTTGTAAATTTTCTTCCCGTGGTGTTACTGAAATCTCCTGCCTATGAGAAAATGTTATTGGGTAGCTCCTAAAAATAGCTTGCCAAGTAAACATTATCAGGTTCTGGATTGCTCAGCTCTCCTTCTGGAGTTGGGCTCCAGGTTCTTCACATCTGAACAAAGAATTAAACAAAGCTAGCAGAAAGCAGTGGCAAAGTTTAGTTGAAAAAGTAAAAGTGAAGAGAGGGAGAAACTGGCTCTGCAGAGCAAACTAGGGCTGAGTACAAAAAGAAAAAGCAAGATAAAATAGCACTCTGGAGCAAGCAGAGCAGGCATGAGGAAAGTCAGGACCACAAGCTCTTCTTGTCATCTGTGTCCTTTTATACTGTTCAAATCTCAAGGAAACCCATAAGAACTTCTATATGTTGGTCACCTGAGAGGCGGTGCCGGGATCCAATACCTCAAACTGACATCAGATCTTCACCATCCTATGGAAAACCTGCTAAAGTCTCATGCGATGTCCACCTGCAGGGGTTGGGAACCATTCCGCGCATGTGTTCTGGGATCTTGTAACAGGTCATACCTACTTCCCCAGTCAGTTTTGCCATCCTTTCATCTCCTGTCAGTGGCATCCCACGGTGAGGGCAAATTTGAGAAGTGAGCAAAGGGCAGGGCACAAGTGAAGTTCAAAGATCATCAACTTTGATAGTAAATACCAAATTGAGTTCAAGTCCCAGCTCCACGGGTTCCTACCTATTTGACACAGCCTCTGTGAATGTTTGTTTTTTAAATTTTATTTTGTTGGTACATGTTTGCAATACATAAAGCTTACATTCATCTTAGGTACATATGTACATAACACATCTTGATTCTTTTTTATTCCCTTTTTCCCAGCTACCTCCTTCCCTTTGTTTCTAGATCCTTTTTCCCATTTTTGTAGGGAGTGGCTGAGGATGGAAATTGATCATGCGTGTGGGGGAAGGCAAGGCCGGTCTGAGAAGGAAGAGTGCCTGAGGCAATCAGCTGCTTTAGTCCAGAGTAACACCTTGCCTGAGACATGCTCAGCCATGAGTTGCCAGGCAACCCTGTGTCATCTGACTAACTTTGTGGATTGTATAAATAAACACCCCTATGGTGGTTGAGCAATTCTTTTTCCTCCCACCAGGAGAGAGAGGGCTTTGCCTGACCTCAACTTTCTTTTCTTATCTTTATTTCTCAACTCTCTTGCCATTTCCCCCCCACCAGGAACATCAAGAGCTGGGCAGGTAGCAGCACATTTTCATTATTATTATTATTGTATTTAGTTTGTGTTTATGACACACGATGTTTATATTCATTGTGGATATTTGGTACATGTGCATGACACATCTTAAACATTTTTATCTCTCCTTCCCTCCCTGCTCCTTGCCCTTGGTCTTTTGAACTCCTTTCCATTTGCAAAATGTCTTATCTCCCTGTTTTCTTCTCAGTCCTTTATTTTACTCTTTACTTACATTTTTCCTTCCTCAGACGACAGATATCATGTTCTTCTCTGCTGAATATTAATATTAGTTCCTGACCAACCTACATCACAGGACACATGGGACTCAAGAGTCAAATTTTCATCAGCTGAGGAATGGATAAAAAAGACATGGCATTTTTATACAATGGAGGACTACTCAGCTATAAAGAAAGATAAACTTGAGGCTTTTATAGGTACTTAGATGTGACTAGAGACGATACTCATAGGTGAAATAAACCAGACTTCCATGTGTAAACATGATATTGTCTTGCTAGTGTAAGAAAGTGAAAGAGTATAAATGAGACCCAAAAGGTACAATAGATACAGTGAAAGGAAAAGAAACTGCTCAAAGGGAAAGAACAAATGGGATGGTAAAAAGAGGAAAGGAAAGGGAAAAAAAGAGATATATATATATATATACAGATAGCTAAGATAATTGTACTACTAATTTCTACTAGTTGAAAGGAACAGTTAGTGCTTATCTTGTTTGATCAATTTTGCATGCCTATGTCTGATAATCTGAGCAACTACTTTAAAGATAACAATATGCAATATAATAACCATTGTTAATTCCCTATCATCTTCTTTTGAAATGCTGTATCACTTTTATTGTTCTTGTCTGTTTAAAATAAAAAAAAATAAAAAGAGCCAATGTACAAGGGCAGAACAAAAAGTATAGTGTGCACTTAAATTTTTAAAAATATGATGATAGTTATCAGTCTTTCTCAAGCTATTCCCTGTCACTGCAAACACATTTATCTCATCATTTTTTGCGTTTTCTGAAGCACATCTGGCAGTCCTCTTTCATCTCTTTATGAGGTATGATAAATATATGTATGGTGAATGCTGCTGCTGAGTGCCGTCCAATAGAAAGTCAGCTCGTGCAAACATTACAATGCGTCCTCATCTACCTTATTTACTAGATTTGGCGCCCTAAGACTTCTGGCAATTGTAGGGAATACAATCAAAAGGATCATGAAAGGAAAACCTTTGAGTAGACTCAGGACATAAAGGCAGTCACAACAGTACAACTGGAGCACTCCAAAGGAGGACTTCCAGAACTGCCTCTGAAGATTACAAGAGCAGCACGTTTGAACTGAGGGGGAATATTTTGAGGGGAATTAATGGCAATGTATGTTTTACTGTCATAACTTAAACACTGAAGCATTCACTGTGTTTTGTGATCACACCTCAGATATCAGTGGGTTTGGAACTGTGTTTGCTATGGTTCCAAGGTTGCTCATTGGTCCCTCAGGAGCCACAGCTACAAGGGGGCAATAAGGGTCATCTCGAGGGGCAGATCTCTGGCTCCAGAAGGTATTATACCACAGCAGCACATTTCCATATCTGCTCAATCTGCTGAGGCTCTAAAGGAAATTTTGTTTGAAACTGTATCTGCTTTTAAAAGCATCCTTAAAATCGCGGACATATATAAAAAGGATACATACAAACATGAATTATTATCATAAGAGAGTAAATTTAGAGCCCTTGATGAATATTGAATGAAAAAGAACATGCATCTGAAATTGGATTTTTGGGTTATGTGTGCACTGCAATTTCTGGTATCCTCTCTTGATCTTCATTATGAGATAATTAAGAATTCATGGGAGCTGGGGATATAGCTCAGTGGAATAAGCGCCTACCTAGCAAGCGCAGGGTCTTGAGTTCAATCCCCAGTGCCGCCAAAAACAAAACAAAACAAAAAAAACAAAACAAAAAAAAAAGAATTCATTGTATGTGAGTTTTTATTTTTATAATTAGGACTTGGCTTCTAGTACTACTGTGCATTACTTCTGTAAGACCAGAGACTTAGGCAGACTGCATCTGTGAATGAGGTGCTGAGCAGTCAGGGGAGGGCTGATACCATCTTCCACCCATCCTAGTTTCATGATGATTCCCCACTCTGCCATCCAGTGGAGTGGGAAGAGGCAATATCCCAGCTGTTCCCTGCTGGAGAGACACTATTCCAGAGACTGAAAGCTCCCTCTTGGTCTGGAGTTCCTGTGGGAGAACTTAATTTCCCTTAGTTTTGGTACATTATTTCCTCTCATTAGGCCTGCTTCTATTATAAAAGACAGTACCAGGGACTACAAGTTCATTTTCTACAGGCAAATCATTAAAGGCTTCTTTCCGATGTGTCTTAATAGGGATCCCAGGAGCTCAGGGTCTGAAAAGTCTGTAGCACTAATCTTCCAAGTAGTGGGTAATGGGTTGCTAAGGGAAAAGTTTCAGATCTGCTTTAGTTTAAAAAGAGCACCAATAATCTTCATGAGGTATGTTGACCACAGAAACAGGAGTTAGTTAATTATTTTATATGAGAATATCATTAAGTTATAAGACCCTCTTTTTCAGCCATAACAGCAAGAAATGCCAGTCAGAAATACAGGAAACATTTAAGGAAGCTCTTAAATTCTCAATTATCTTAGTCTTTAAAGACTGCAGGGCTTTCAATGAACATCTCTCCAGGCAGAAAATTTTACAGACAATTCACTCTTCCCCAGGTTCGTTCCTACCCCCACAGCTGTGTCACACAGCCATTTGTCTCTCCTACAGTGTTGCTTTCTCTAATGCCACTTGGTCATCAAGCCACAACTTGGGGCAGAAGAACTGAGGATTTTGCCATTTGTATTCACCAAGTACAAGGGAGGGTTGGGGTAATGTTCCCTAAAATAATAACCTCAGCAGCCCCTGGTTACTACAGTAAAATGAGGAAAGGCTCTGGTCACTGAGTGTTGGGTCCCTATATCTTACGTAGTTGCTAGTGAAGTTACACTATCCTTAATTGCCCTAATGTGAAATAGGAAAGAGAGGCAGAGTCCTGTAGCACCTAGATGAGTGATAGGATCCCACCTACCATCAGCTTGCGTCATAGAGGCTTGGAATGAGGACTGCTTAAACTAAAGGGCAGGGTGAAAAGAACAGAGGCTAGGTTGTCACACTCACTTGGAATTTCTGGAACCCTACCAAGAGCCCTGGTTGCTCCTGCATAGTAAAGGAAAGCAAGAATTACCACATGAGCCCCAAACATGGGTGTACTTGCTTTATCATGAACATTCCAGGGGTGTGTTCTGACAGGCCTGCTGCCCCCAAAGACTCAAACCCCAAATGTTCTTAGACTATTTCTAAGAGCAAAGGCTGAAAAACTTGAAAGAGCTCCTTTGCAGTATGAGCTAAGGAGAAAAAAAAGTCGGTGGAAAGAAAACTATTATTAGCAGAAAATCTATTTGTTCAAGGTGCTTTTAGAGTGAGCACCTCAAAGGCGCTTGACAACCGGATGAGCCAGTTATTACTTCCCATTTTCTAAATGAGGAAACTGAGAATTAGAAAGGCCAGGCATATGCCTAAGGCCACATCACTACCAAGGGGTGGAAAGGAGATGTTTTACTCAGCCATTGCATTCCATTAACCAATTGCTAAATCCTCTCGGTTCTGCCTCTTAAATAAGTTGCAAGTCAGTCTCTTGTTTGCCAACTTTATCCCCATAAGCCTGGCTCAGGCTCCCATCATTTTTTTTTTTCCGGTACCAGGGATCGAACTCAGGGCCTTGCGTTTGCCAGGCAAGTGCTTATGCCACTGAGCTATACCCCCAGCCCCCAGGCTCCCATCATTTTATCTTGACCAATGCAAGACCATTTCACTGGCCTCCCTGCGTGTCTCATTGTTCCTGCTGTTCATTCCCCTTGCTCCATGCTCCACTCTGGGACACCATACCATCCTCCACTTTGGCCATACTTTGCCCTTGTGACCCACTTTAGATTGTCTTGGTAAAATTTTCTTCCTGTTTTAAGTTCCAGCTTAGAGCATCACATGCTTCACTTCACAGACAGGAGTTCTTCCCTCAGAGCAATACTACAAGCACAAATTCTTCTTAACAGCAATGAACTATTGCGATTGGCCTAAGAGAGTGTGTCTATATTGTCACCCTCTATGAGCTTTTTGTGGACAAGGAGCAAGCCTCTGTTCATTCATTTACCCTTGCCCTTACAGTGTCTCCTGAATAATAGACCATCAGTAAGAACTTGTTGAATAACGTAAATGAATGAATGAAAAAAAAGAATGAAAGATTTAGAAGTTATTAAATGAAGAAATAAATAAATGACACTTCAAACAATAGTTACCTCTGACCCAAAAACTGTACTAACATGAGACTCTTGACTCATTACTAGAATGTTAGATTTCTTTTGTAAACATATAAGGAACATGAAAGATAAATACTGTATAGAGAATATTCTATATGCAAATTTTCAATTTAAAACAGAAAGTAATATTCACTTCAGCTTGCAAAAAGTACATAGAAAAAAGGTAAATTTTATTTACATAATACTTCATAGTTTTCAAATGATCTTATAATCTTTTTTCACTAACAGCAACCCAATTACAAAGCAGGGGAGGTGTTTATTACCCCCATTTCTCTGATGAGCACACTAAGGATCAAAGTCACACATGCCCTAAGTCACACCAAGGCAGAAATAGAACAGAACCCAAGAATTCCAAGTGCAAGCTTAGCATCTTCTCCTCTCTACTGTGTGATCTCTGAGAGCAGACTTTGATCATCCCACAGACAGTGTAAATGCATTATGATTTTCTAGCTTAACATTCTCACAATTTTTTCACATCCTTTCCTGACAATAAGCAGTCAATTTAAGACCTGGGCACATTAAGAGGCCAAAATACTGAAGACAGACAAACTTTTTCGAAGTTGGGACTTCATCTCCCTTGACCGTTCTCAGTCTTCTGTTATCAATGGAAAATAGTTGACATCATGAGGCAGCTGCTCCTGTCTCAAGCTCTAAACTCGCCTTTCAGCCAACTGTGTCCATACAGGAAAGTAGGGCAAGGGCGGTGTGGGGGGGGACAGAGAATGAGTGCAGAAAAGTAGAAAACTGGCCCTCCACTCACTTCCCCACGTGGACGTCTAACTTTTCCAGCACGGTGGTAGACACATTTGCCTTCCTCCATTAATTGTTACAGCGCCTTTGTTGAAAATCATTTGCTTATATGTATGAATGGTCTATTCTGAGGCATTCTATTTTGCCCCAATGATTTATTTGTTTCTCCTGATGCTGTGCTGTCTTGCTAGTGTAGTTTTATAATGTCTTGAAGTCACATAGCTTAAGTCATTCAATTTTGCTTCCTTCTGCATTTTCTTGGGGATCCTGAATTCTTTACATATAAATATGAGCCAGTTTGAGAATTTCTACAAAAGACCCTACAGCGGTGATAATTAGAGTTGCTTTGACTCTTTAACTCAGTGTAAGAACTGACACCTTTGCAAAATTGAGTCTTCCAATCCATAAATCCAGTGTATCTATCCATTTATCTAGGTTTTAAAAATGTGTTATAGTTTCCAGTGATCATGTACCTCTTTTGTCAAATTTATGTCTAAGAATGGTATTTTTTTCTGTCACTGAAAACTGAATTATAACGTTGTTTGTTTGTTTGTTTGTCTGTAGTACTGCGGATTGCATGCAGGGTCTTCCTACTGAACTATATCCACAGGACTTTTTTTATTGTTTATTTTGACCCAGGGTCTGCTCTCTAAGTCACTGCAATTCTCTTGCTTCAGCCTCCCACAGGGCTGGGATGAAAGGCATGTTCTGCCTGGCTGTGGTTTTAACATCTCCCCCCCCTGACCCCCCCCCCTTTTACCTACTGAGAGCAACTGTGAATTTACTTTGGACTTAATAAGGTTTAAATGTCAGAATCCCTCTTGCAAAGGCCATTTACAAAATGTTTAGAGGTAGCCTAGTAGTTTTGTATTATTTTTATTGAGCAAGAGCTTCTAAATTTTAAAACTACTAGACTCCACAAAATTTAGATCTATGCTCTGCCTGGTAGTATGTTGCTGGTATGTTTTAGAGTCTTGGTCTTTTTATCTATAAATTTGGGATAGTTGTATCTGCCTCCCCAGATCTTTATATGGTAAAATACACATAAAAATTTATTATTGAAACCATTTTAATATTTATAATTCTGTGACATGAAGCACATAGTCTTGTGCAACTCTTACCACCTTTAGTTCTAACACGTTTTTGTCACTCTGAAAGAAATCTTACAGCTAATTAAGGAACTACTCTCCTCCTGCCACCCCTGGCAACCACTCATCTGCTTTCGGTCTCTATGAATTTGACTACTCTGGGTATTTCACATAAATGGAATCATACGATATTGAGAGTGTGTCCTTTCATGTCTGGCTTTTTCATTAGCATAACATTTTTAAGGTCCATCCATGTTGTCGGTTGCCTAAATATTTCCTTTCTTTATGTCTGAGTAATAGCCTACTGTAATACACCACATTTTGCTTAATGGTTCATCTGTGATGTACATTTGGTTATTTCCACTTTTTTGCCATTATGAATAGTACTGCTGTGAATGTTGTGTACAAGTTTTTGTTTAGGCACCTGTTTTCAGTTCTTTGGGGGTATATATCCAGGAATGGAACTGCTAGGTCATATGCTAATTCTATGTTTAACTTGTTGAGAAAATGTCATACTGTTTTCTCTCCTGGGGTTATTTTGAGAATACAATGAGCCAACACATTTGTAAAGCTTTTAGTATAGTGTCTGGCACATAGCAGGAATTTGATAAATCACTGCTGAAAGATATAATTCTGCACAAGTTATCAGCAATATAGTACATCTGTTGCAACATGTGTCATATGTTGGAGGGAACAATTACTTCATTCCTCATTCTTTGTATGGAGTGGTTCCATTAGACTAACAGCCTATGCCATTTGTTCCAAGCCTTTCCTCACTCCTTCTAGCAAAAGAAGTGGGACTCAGAATCTGAAAGACCAAACTGGGCATGCTCTTGTCAGCCAATTTCACTCTTCATTTAGTATGTGCATGCGTTTTGGATCATGTATTCTAAATTCTTGGACTCTTCCATGCCATAAATCTTTAAAGGGCACATTCATCTAATATAGGTCTGAGTTTGTTCAGCAATAAGGCTAGCATGCTAGAAAAGTTGGTAAGTTTTATCTGGCACATAATACTAAACATGTACACTTGCTAATGGATCTAAACTATCTTCTTTAAACACCTTGTGCAGTGATGATTGTATGTGCGATTTATACCTATCTGACTCATTTGCTTTATATAACTGATTCTGTCATTGCTGAAGAAGGGGTATTGCTGGGCATGGTTGCACCTGCCTGTAATTCCAGCCTTTGGGAGGCTGAGGCAGAAGGATTGCTGGGAGTTCAAAGCCGGCCTGGGCTAAAAGGTGAGTTCAAGGCCACCCTGAACTACATAGTGAGACCCTGTCTCAAAAAGGCAATAAAAAAAGGTATTAAAAAGAAAGTGCTCTCCCTCTCCACTGAAAATAATCTGACAAACCTAGAAAAATAACTGTCTCCAATTCCCAAATGCTACCTTGAGTCTAAGTAGATTAAAAACACCCTTAAAATTGAGAGCAAATATAATGGGTGATTACTGCTTTTCTTGAGAATTTTCAGTTCTTGGATCTCGGAAAAGTCGGAATTGGAAAGAAAGGCTTTGGGTCGCTATAGCGATGGTGTAGTAAACTTTGATATAGGAAATGCTTTGCAAGCAGTTCTTCATTGTGGAGAGACTTCATCTCAGAGTCCCTGTATTTTAAATTACTAACCTTGAGATGGCATTTGTTTTCATTTTTGCACTTAATAGAGCATAACATTATATTCATTCTTTTCTCTCTGGGTTGAGCATAGAATTGATAAGTGGTGTGTGTCTTCTCTTTAATTTAATTCAATGAACATTTATTGAGCACCTGCTACATGCCAGGCACTGTGCCAGAATTCTGCTGGAGACTAAGAAAAGTAACCTTCAGTTTCATATGCAAGGAGCTTTCAGTCTAGTGGCAAATGAAGAAAGATAGTTATGTAGGTAAATGCAATGCAAAATTTAGCTGATTTGGCTTTAAATGGGCTTCAACCATTTGGTTTAGAGGATTAAAATCTAATGCATCTCACCAAAGGAAATTTAATTCAGAATTTTTATTTCATTATTATTCTCATGCTCATTACCCTTCTGTCAGACTACATGACCTTCTCCCTCTGGAAAATGACAAGCTTTCTATGGCTGAAAACACACCTCAGCCTATTAGACTAGATTATTTGTCTATTTCATCTTTATGAACCAATTCTTTTTTTTTTTTGCGGTACTGGGGATCGAACTCAGGACCCTGTGCTTGCTAGGCAAGCGCTTATTCCACTGAGCTATATCCCCAGCCCTATGAAACAATTCTTTAAGATACTTAATTGTTTAGTGTTTTGTCACCACTTTTCAGACATACAGCAGGCAATGCCAGGCTAATGAATGGACCATTACATGAAAAACAAGACTCAGAACACTTGAACTTTAATTTCATCTCAAATATGTTCCTTGAAAATTCTTCTTCCCAGTGTCACTTCCCAGAGGGTCTGGATCAGAGTCTTTGAATTGACATGTTGAGTACATTGAAAGGAGTAGGAAATAATGACATCCATAAAATCTGTGTCCAAGAAAACCCAAGTCTGAACAGATCCTCAGGGACAGCCATAGGTGCATTCAAGTAGAGGCCACCGCAGCAAAATGATTTGGAGTGGAGCTATGCAGCCGGGCTGCTTGACCCTGAATTCTGGTTTCTTCCCCTACAGATTGTGTATCCTCGGGCAAGTAAGGTGACTTGGTTTCCTCATCTGTAAAATGAGAATGAATCATAGTGTCTGCCTTGTAGGCTTGTCATGGGGAATAAGAGTGAGCTCATATTCACAATGTGCTTAGACCAGTGTCTGGCATGCGGGGAGGGCTCTGGCACATCAGCTGAAGCATAGTCATGACTGCAGAATATAGCAGGAGGGTGAAAACAGAGCCCTGAAAGGGCCCAGAGAGGACAACATCAGGAGATGTGCGGTGAAACAAGAGAACGGACAGAGAGGATCCGGGGAAGATGGCGACCAGGTGAGCAGCAAGGGAGCGAACCTCCTTAATAAACACCACCAGCTCGAGACAGGCTTGGCGAGCATGAATGCCGGGACCTCGGCTGGGAAGTATAAACTGGGCGTATTTCTCTGAGATGCCGGGGGAGATGTGGTAGGGCGGACCAGGCTGCCGGGGCGAGACGTGGGAAAGCCCCAGACGCTGGGAGCCAGGGACGATCCGCGCGGGGAAGAAGCTTGGCTCGGTCCAAGCGCAGTGGGAGCATGGCCGCCTCGGTCCCTCCCGCCTCCCGAGCCGGTGCAGCCCCCCGGCGACTCCCGACAGAGATCGGCTTGCTAGCAGCGGAGACGCCCGGCAATCCCACCTTTCGCGCGTGTCGGGCGGGCCGCGCGGAAAGCCCCAAGCGCCGGGAGCGGACAGAAAGATTTACTGGGTCCTAGCGCCCTGAGAGCACGGACGGCTCGATCCCTCCCGCCTCCCGAGCCGGCGCAGCCCCCCGGCGACTCCCGACAGAGATCAGCTTGCTAGCGGCGGAGACGCCCGGCAATCCCACGTATCGCGCGTGTCGGGCGGGCCGCGCGGAGGGCCCCAAACGCCGCCGGGAGCGGAGAGAAAGATTTGCTGGGTCCTAGCGCCCCGAGAATACAGACAGCTTGATCCCTCCCGCCCCCCGACCCAGCGCAGCTCTCCGGCGACTCCCGACAGAGATCGGCTCTCTGGCGGCGGCAACGCCGAGCGGTCTCACGTTTCGTGTGCATCGGGCGGGCTGCGCAGAAAGCCCCAAAGGATAGACTGGCACCTTGGAACCTTCATGCCTGCAGGGACTCCAATAACTGGTGAGATATCGGCGCTTGCGACCAGATCACCGAGTGGGGGAGGAGATCCATCCCTATACCTGCAGGGAACCCTGGGAGGGTGGGGGAGCAGTCTTACATACCTCACCCAGGTCACTAGATAGGGAGTATCTAACCAATATCTGTACAGCCTTTTAAGCGGAACTCTCAGCAGAAAGCTTAAGGGACATTCTTGCAAAGAGAAGGAATCATTCGAGCAGCCTTTGCAGCTGACCTTCACCTGCTGAACTGCCTTTGGAATTTATAGCTCCACATCTTGAATCTGATACCCAAAAATGGGAAAACAGAGGGGCAAAACGCAGTCTCAAAACTCAACCCCACCCAGAACAAGTTTTGAAGAGGAAGAAACAAGGGAATCAGGAAGCCTCATAACT
>PVLD010023159.1:0-27962 GCA_004027595.1 Dinomys branickii | reverse complement strand
CCAGTGCAAATTCCCTACTATCTTATCTATAATTTGGTATTTCTTTTAATGTTTTTGTGTTAACTAATGTGAAGATAACTATGTAATACAACATCCAGTTCTAATTCCCTACTATATTCTGTATAACTTTGTATTTTCTGTATTGTTTATGGCTTTTCTGGTTCATATGTCTCCATTCTTTTGTCTTTAAAATAAAATTTTAATAAATAAATAAATAAATAAATTACATATTTTCCTGAGAGGATATGTGCTTTGGATGACAAAAAAAAGTAAATCAGGGTAAAGGGGATAGGAGATTGCCCAGGAGAAAGTAGACAACTTTGCAGAGTGGTTAGGGTGGGCCTCTTCATTAAGCAGAGTCAAGAACGTTGATATCTTGGGGAAGAGTATTCAAGCCAGTGGGAAGAGCCAGTGAAAGGCACAAAGCTGGGCAGTGCAGAAGCAAAATGGGCAGTGGACACAGGGACAGGCAATGAGGCCAAAGTGGAGCAGAGGCCAGAGCGCAGAGGGCTTCCTGGGCCTCTGGAAGAGCTTTGGCTTTGGCGCTGAGTGAAATGGGAATTGTTGCAGGGCTTCAGCACAGCGGAGATGTGATCCAATGTATTGCAAGGGGCTCTTTGGCTGCAGTGTTGAGAATAAACTGTAAGCAACAATTATAGCTGGAGGGAGTTGACTTGGGAGGACATGGCAGCAATCTATGCAAGAGGTGATAGTGGCATGGAGCGCCGCATTAGCAGTGAAGGTGGGTGGAACGAGTGGAGACTTACATGCATTCTTTTAAGACCATGGTTCTCCTTGCTTATAGTTGAGTTTCCCAGTTTGCTTTTACTATGTACTAGTTATGCATTCTATCTTAAATGTCCTGAACATACACTGTCCTGTAATAGTCATTAACAACAACCTTGGGAGAGAATGTTCAATACGTGAGCTTTAAGGAGTTGTGCCGTCAAATGCTCTGCAGCTTCTACTTGCCTCCTTCACATATTTGTATTATTGCTTTGAATCCTTCAAAAGCCATTAAGGTTTCTGAAAGTGTCCCAGAGGCCAGTGGGGGTTTAGAGGCATGGAGAAGAGATAAGGTAAGGAACCAGGAGTGAGAGTGACATTGATCAAGGCCACAAGCGCTGCTAGACCCATGGGCCCCATGGGTTGTGGGAATACACGCAGTTAAGCTCAAAGCTCATCTGTCTGCACAAACACTCTCTTGGAGTTTCCTCAGAAGGCACCTTTTTGTCTCCTGGGCCTCCATCTCCTTTCACACAGTTGCTATGACAAGGAGCCAGGCCTCTTCCAATGTGTAAGTAAATCTGCACCTCTCTTGGTCTCCCTGGTAGAGACCCCAGCGGTTCCAAGGCAGGGTTCAGACAACAGGATACACAGGGTGGAGGGGGGACATGCTCCAGACTTTAGGGAGAAGATGACTTATGTTTACTATTTTCTGTCATTTCCTGTCATTCCTGGCTAGGACCTACAGAGCAAACACTAGTATGAGGGTCTACATGTCAGATTTAAGATGTAGACTTAAGTCAGAGGAACAAATGTCATTGTGGTCCTAGGCTAGGGGAGTCAAGTTCTAGTCAAGATAAGTGTTCATGCTTAGAGCGTCTCTTGAAACTCTGAATCCCTATAAACAGTTGAAGAGGTCGTAATGGATGCCCCAGTTATCTCCCTTTATATAAGAAACTTCTGGCTCTTGACTAAGAATGCTTCATCACCAGAAAATATTTCAGAAGCATTTCTTTCTGAGCTCATTAGGAAAAGGCCCACTCTTCCCCCCTCCCCTCATGCCGTGGAGCCTGAGGATGGCACACGGTCTACCCTGAAAATTCAGAACAAAACTCCAAACATACTCTCTCTTACCCAGATCACCCACACACTTGGTGAAGCTTGCAATTCCAAGTCTTTTACTTCACAGTGAGAAATAAGTCTTAGAATGCAAACCATAGAAGTATAAGCCCACTGGCAGGTCTGGTGCTTCTAAGAACTCAGGCTGGCACAGAGAAGGCAGAGACAGTGAGACAAAAACTGCAGCTATGTTTACTGACCACTTTTTATCATGCAGTGAAAATTAAGCAATACCCTATTCCAGACAAGATTCAGTGGAAGAAATATTCTAAAAATTTTTATAATATACCCTCATCTTTTCCTAATTGCCCCCTCTTCCTCTCACCGTGGCAACCCACATTTTATCAAGGCAGGAAACAAGATTTGTATATCTTAACTCTTCGACCTTCAAGGTTCTTCAGTATTGCTTTGTGCTGGGCATTTGAGGACATAAATTACTAAACTTGTTTATGATAGGGGAGAGGATTCCTACGGAAGGAGGTGGAAATTCTACATGCTTAGCTAGTGACAGAAGAAGAGCCATCACGCTCGTGGCTAGCCATTCAAGGCTGTTCCAGTTAAGGATGGTGTCAGGTCCCCAGCTGAGAATGAATGGGGCATGGACTGAAATGTTTAGGTCACATCTAGGTTCACTCCAGACCTATCTGACCAGAACCTATCAGCAAAGTTGCCTCAGCGTGCTTCACTTGTTACTACAGACACATGCACACCTCTGGAAGGAGCAATGCACATACCCTGACCCTTAGGAATGACATCCCAGATCATTTCTGAGAGCAGCAAACCTAAGAGCACAGCTGAATACGGAGAGAGGAGAGCACAGTCAGCCAAGTAGAGAAGTCAGCGTTAAGTTCAGGAACTGCTAAAGGATCCTATTTAAACAGTTTGCAGGAGTTAAACCTGAGTCGGGAGTGCATTGATTTTAGAGATGGTCTTTGCTGTCACAAAGGACTTGGCAGGGGTTTGAATTCTAATACGTGTCCTGATTCGGGATGAAATAGGGACTTAATTGGGTCTCAGCATTAAATCATCCCTGGTATGAGGTGAGTCCATTCAGTGTGGTTCTCTGATGCCCTTTAACAAGCTCTAATTTGATCCAGGTGTTCAGA
This sequence comes from Dinomys branickii, assembly GCA_004027595.1. NCBI lineage: Eukaryota > Metazoa > Chordata > Mammalia > Rodentia > Dinomyidae > Dinomys > Dinomys branickii. The sequence continues at coordinate 25,011 of PVLD010023159.1, read as the reverse complement.
CACAAACAACTCACCCTCCCTGAGACAGTCCGAGCTGCAGCTCAATTGGCATGCCCATTTCCAAGCCTGAAGAAAAAGCAGTCATGTCATTGTCAATGGTAATTAGCGGCCCTGCAGTGGTCTGGCCCTGAGTGGGTCTGGGACTGTCATCTCCTCCCTCCTGCATGGAACTGCATTTGTTGCTGCTTACAGCCAAAGAACTGTTTTTTTGCCTTGACTCTGGAAGGCTAGAGAGGAGTTTGAATCTCAGGAGGCAAATAACAAAACGCACTCTGTGCCCATGTAAATAATTTGAGGGCCTGAAATTCTCAGTAATGTAGTCATCGTAACTGCTTACATCCCAGTTAGGAAAACACGCTCTGCTTCCGTCAGAGTGTGATTCCTGGTACACTGTTCTAAAAAACTGTACCAATCCAGACAGAGAATCAGGACAACAACATCACCCACCCCAGAAAACAAAAAGGGATTGAGTGGGGGTTGAGAAAGGTAAGACAGCAAACATATGGAAGAGTTTTCAGCTATGGAGGAGGGAAACCAAACGCAGAGGCCATTATTTCAATTTTCCTCAGTCTTCAGCCTTAAGAGATGCCCAGGAAATACTTTATGCTAATTCTCTTTTCTTAAAAAGCTGAAAAATCTTGCAAAACCAGAGAGAAGGAAAAGGTGGATTAGAGCTGGTTTCTTTCCTTCCTTCCAAAATAAATTACACTTTTTTAAAATGCAGGATTTAACTAGTTCAAAACCATTACATAACCAGACAATTTCACTGAAATAATCAGAACATATTTACTGTGTAGAAATCCTCCAGAAGTTAAATACTGCAGGAAAGCATTTTATAGACTATTTAGTTCATTCTCCTGTGAATATTCTGCAAGCATACAAGATATCTTCTATTAAGAAGAGAACTCTGGGCATTTATTAATGTCCACAGTGCTTCTCAGCCTACTTTCACTTTTTTTTCAGTAGCATTCCTTGTAGAGAAGTAATTTAGCTGAGAAAAATAAACAGACCAGAATTTAAAGCAACAATTGTATTTTCATGAGCCTTATATGGCTTCTGATTGATATTTCAATAAACATAATCTAAAATTCTCATAAGGATAAACATTCTTATGTAACATTTTAAACAAAAATTTCCCTCCTCTTTACAAAGATTGCATTAATTCATATTTACAGCTGTTGATGTGAAAATTGTACTATTCCTATTACTTAAGATACACAAGGCATTGAGTATTTCCTTGATCTCCAGGAAAGTCAATCAAAGTAACAAAGAGAAAAAAAACAGTCTCAGGCAAACAGATGCCACCATGTCTCCATGTGTAGTCTAGAGTCAGTGAATGTGTGTGTGTGTGTGTGTGTGTGTGTGTGTGTGCGCACGCGCATGCACATATGCACAGGCACACATACATTTCTGGTGATAGTGGTATATGTTTTAGAGCATATTTTAATTCTTCCAAAATTTTGGTTTAAAAACAAAGCCCTACTAAAAGTGAAAACTAGAGTAATTTTACCTTAGCTCCATTTTTTAAGTTTAGTAAAAATACCACCTCTTAATACACAATGTTGCTTCCTAAGTCATTAACCTAACAGAATCTTAAAATTCATATCATTAAAATTAAGTGCACCTGTTATACATCTCTCTACCAGGATCACAAAAACCCTTATGTAGTGGTTGATTGATTATGTCAACTTGAGAAATTTAGAAGCTTAATTAAACCTGGCTCAGCAATTGGCTCAGCAACTCTACATCCTGGGGTGTAGATGAGCCACCCTAGGGTGGATCATCACCTAGATGATATAAAAGGGAAATGAGAAAGAACAGAGGAACTTCCGTTCGTTGGGAAGAGCTCTGGTCTTCACCTTCAGCTTGGACTTCATCTCCTGGCTTCTGGTGCAGGCTCTTTGGCCTCTGCCTTGGATCCTTTAGACTTCCATCACATACTCATCAGCCTCTGGTACAGACTTGCATGGAACTCCACAGTGAACTCCAGACCCTGGTCTGATTCCTTCAGTCTTCAGTGTGCAGACGGCCTTTGCACGCTTCCTCATATGACTCTTTTTCTGACCGTCATAAGCCAAACTTGTAACCTTTTTATACATTTGTACATCTCGTGCCATATCTGTTTCTCTAGTAAAACCCTGACTGATATACCTTATATGATTTGCCACAATCAAGAAATACATGTATCACTCTCACAAGTGGTAAGGAGGACTGGACCACTCACTGTCACTTGGCTTTGAAATGCTGTTTCTCAAGTTCTCACAATATCCTTCAGGTTCGGTGAGGAAGCCCATCGATCCCTATGTCAAGCTCCTCTCAGTGGAAGAGGAACAGTGGGGATGCACCAGGTAGCACCAAGCACTGGTCTAGGTAGGCTCTGGGGATAATTGAGATAGAATTCACTAGCCAGTCACACTGGATAGTTGAGCCAATCAGTAATTTTTCAAAAGGATCGCAAAGTGCCAGTGTCTTGGTTACTTTTCTCTCATTGCTGAGACAAAATACCCAACACCCAAAATGAAGGAAGGAAAGGTTTATTTAGCTTACAATTTGTGGAAGTTTCAGTCCATATTTGGCTGGTTCTGAGGTAGAGTGGCACATGGCAGAGGGCAACCATTCACAGTAGCAGAGCACAGCAAAAGCAACCAGCAAAAAGGGAAGAATGGCTGGCAAGCAGCCTCTATCTCTCCCTTACCTTGTAAACAGCCTACCCCCACTCAGGGGGCGTGTAGCTCTCACACAGTCTCCATGCCCTCCTCTTCCACAGGCTCAGGATGTGTACAAAGTAGGGACCTTGGCTTCCTGCTGGGTCACTCAGCTAAACCTCTGGACTTCCTGAGTTGACACAATGTATAAACCATAACAGCCAGCATTTAAAAATTCAGTAGGTTTTAGAAGTTCTGGCTCTTCTTACACAACTGTAAAGCCTGATAACACGCAGCACATAGCATGCAGCATGTGTCTCTATCCTGAAATGTTAGACTGGAATGGAGGAGCTCAGCCCCTTTAGTGGTGAGTGGTGCCTGTTCTTGGTTCTCTAGGATTTTCACACCTTGCCTACCTCATTCACTCCAGTTACCTTCTTGACACCTGTAGGCATTTGATTTGGTTCCATCCTTAGAAACTGTAAAGCTCAAATCCCCAACTTGGCCTGAACACATAAAACAGCTTAACCAATACGGATGACACAATGGACCCCAGGGCTGCTGTTAGCAAAATCTTCCGTCTTTAGTGTCTTCACCACTAGAAACTTTCCCTCCCCCTCCAAAGATTTGTTTGGTGTCTTTATACTCACAGGGGCTTGCAGATTTCCCTATCATTGTTCTTTCCTCATTTAAACACTACAACCCCCTAGCGTGTTTGCTGCCCAAAGTTGGTATACAGCCCTTAACTCCTGTCAGGTCCTGCCAGGAATCCAGGACAAGTATATGCCCCAAAGACACGAAAAGCTTAGAGATGAATATGAGAAAAGCCATATTCAAGTTCAGTTAGGGAGATAAGAAGGGCTTCTTAGAGCAACTGACATCTGGAACACTTTGTGGAGGTTTTCACAGGTGAGATGAGGGAGGGGTGCCCTCCCGCAGGAGGAGGCAGATGTTGGAAACACATTTGGGTATCAAGGAGCTTCTAGGGTGTGTCCGAAACACAGGCGAGAACCACCAACTCAGGCCTAAGGGCTAAGTCCTTGGCTGGATAAGTAACGGGACCACTTTGGAAGTTGCTGAGCCGCAAAGTGACATGGCCAGTGCCTGACTCTAGTTGCCTAAGCATGAAGAGTCAAGGAGAGAAAACGATGTGAAAAAGAACAAGTATTTGTGCAGTGAGCCAACCCCCTGGTTCACGTTTGTTTGCTCGGTGCTAGGGACTGAACCCAAGGCCGTCACACTGAGCTATATCCCCAGTCCCCCCATTCCTTTTTCATTGTTTGTTTGGAGACAAGTTCCTGCCAAGGCGCTAAGTTACTGAAGCTGGGCTCAGCTTGCCATCCTCCTGCCTCAGCCTCCCGAGGCTGGGAGAACAGGCGTGCGCTACCATGCCCCGCATATGCACTTTATCTATGACTTCATTTTATCCTCACAGAGGGGAAACCTCAAAAGTAGCTGGTTAAGAAAACTGCCCTGCTCTCTATCATGTGACTCTAATGTTTGGTCCAATGTTTGTTGTGCGGTATAGACCAAGATGGACAAACAGACGAATAGAGCAATGGTGCAGGAGAAAGAAACTGGTACTGAATCAGCTCTACCAGAAGCGAAGTCCATGTTCTTCGTCTTCCATGCACTGGAAGATGTGTCAGTGGGGATAACAGGTCACTGAAGTTCTGAGTTGAGACTATACTGCCAAGAGGGGTCAATAGGAGAGAGGTCGAGGGCTGGGGATATAGCTCAGTGGAATAAGCGCTTGCCTAGCAAGCACAGGGTCCTGAGTTCGATCCCCAGTACCGCAAAAAAAATAAAAAAATAAAAAAATAGGAGAGAGGTCGAGCACATAGCACTAATGAGCCCTCCCTTAGGGGAACCACCGTGTGATCTTCCGAGGATTAAGGGGTGTGTGAGGTCACAGGATGCTCAGGGGTAGAGAACCAGGAACACTGATCCACATAACCAGAAGCCCAGAGGAAAGAATCCTGCACTCCAAGGTGAGGAAGCAGTGCCAGGATGCTCTGCAGGGAGAAATAAATCACTGGTTGACAGTGGTACTCACACTTCAAAGGCCCCAGAATCCTCCAGCGGACTGAGAAAACACAGTGCCGGACCCAACATCCAGGATTTCTGACCTAGTAGTAAGTATGGGGAGGAAGTGGATAATTTGAGTATTTTACAGGTGCTGCTGCTGCCGCTGGCTCAGAATCACACCTTGAGAGCGGCTGCTTCCCAGCTCGCAAGGCCTCTTTGTGGGTGTCAGCTCTGTTATCACTCATGATGGTTTGTGGGATGGGCTGGGACCGTCAGAAAGGTCCACCAGTGTCCACTAGCCCGTGGAGATTCACAGTCACAGACCGGGGACGACATAGAAGTGGTGCCATGCCAGACACTGCCTTGGGATTTAGACGGTGGGAATTTACCTGTACTTCTGTGTCAAGGCCAACCCTAAGGCGATAACCCCCCATACAGCTCTGTACCCCTAGAGAGCCCATATGCACAGTGAACACTACTACCCTGATGCCCCAACATTTGTGAAATCAGTATCTAGACAGGGTCACAAAAGTCCTACCTTTTCCTCTACACACTATGTAAGTAGACCCTGAGAAACTGAGCAGTTCCTGGAAGTGTTTTTTCAGAAGTTGCCTTGTTCTGGTGCTTACAGAGATGTCTGCTATTTGCTTGTAATTAACAATTTCTTAAAAGGAACTTGGTCTTTACCTGGCAGTCTCTGGATTAAGCCAGCGGTTACACTCATAAGCTTTTAGGTTTAACCCTTGAGGATGCCAGTTAGATATAGGCTACCAAATTTTACAAGAGAAATTAGAGGAAAACAATCTTTTAAAAGTGCTTCTCTGTAGTTTGCAACATACTTTCATAGGCCATGTCAGACTTAAACTTCATAAAACTTCTTTTTTTGGTTTTCATGTTTTACAGATGAAGAAGACAAAAGTTATACATCTTAGTGTTGTTCACCGAGAAACAATACAGTCAGGCACATCCTCACTCCACGCACTGCCTGTGTATCAGTTGTCAAGGCACAAAGTCAAGCTGGCTGCATTCCTTCACGTGGACATCTCCCGAACACATGATTCTTTTATGTGAATGTCTAGGCCGTGAATATCCAGATCCTAGCAAATCCTTCAAACTTATACCCCACAGCGAGTGCCATTTTTCTCCCAAATCCTTTCAAACACTTTATATCATGAATTTCGTATCTGTGCTCGTTTCCTCCAATTCGATAGACTGAGTCCCAGCAGATGGACTTGTGTTCCCTTCATTCTCCCAGAGACCCTGGAACAAGGTGTGTACCGAGCAGGACCTCTGTGAGCCCGTGCTAATGTCCTGACCATTAAATGAGAACCTTCCTGTTGCTGCTAGAACAAATGAGAGCAAACTTTGTTGCTTAAAATAATGCATATTTTAAGGAGGTCATCTAGCAATCTAAAGCAGGTTTCACACAGTTACGATCAAGGTGTTATCAGGATTTCCTTCTTTTGGGAGGCTCGAGGGAATAATCCATGTCCTTGCTTTGCCAGCTTCTAGTGGCTGCCCACATTCCTTACCCTACAATCCTCTTCCTCTACCTTTAAGGCCAGCGGCAGGGCATGCAGACCTCACGTTGCAGCACTCTGATCTTGCCTTCTGCCTCCCTGCTCTGCTCTTAATGATCCTGTGATTACATTAAGTCTTGCTGGATAATCCACAATAAAGTCAGCAATTAGTAATCTTAATTTCATCCTCAACCTCAATTCCCTTTTGCCATGTAACAACATGTTCACAGGTTCAGGGATTAGTGGGCAGACATCTTGGTGAAGGAATTATTCTGCTGAACAAACGGAGATGGAGAGTAAGCAGGAAAAAGATACAGAATGAATAAAATGAAACATAATTCATCCAAAGCACCTGCCATCACTGTCTGAGCACTTAAAGTTATCTGACTCTGTGCTATAAGCTTTATATGCATTTCACACATACATTTAATTCTCACATCAACCTAGTGGTATTGCATTAGCCCTGTTTTCAGATTAGGAGAGGCAGAGAGAAATTGTGTAATGATTTTAAGATCCATAAAGTGCTAAGTTACAGAGCCAAGAAGATACTGTCCTGCCCAGACTCTTGAAGCCCACCTCCACTCCTTGCTGTCAGCTACACTCAGCTGAGCATTTTCAGAGGTCCTCCTCCTATAACTCCCAGCACAGACCTGCTTAACTATACAATGAGAGGCAGAGAAAACGGGACCCGGTAAAACCCTCCAGCAGGTAACTCTTAGGGGATTTGTTTTTCCTCTTATTCTTGTTGTTCAAGGAGACAGATGATAATTAAAATGTCAGAACCCTTCATGCTTCCCTGATCAAGATAACTACTTCACCACAGGTAATAGAAAGAAAAGGAGGAAAGCGTCTGCTGTTGGAGGAGGTAGGCAATGATTCTGAGAAAGGGCAAAGCTGGGGAAACTAAGCCCCCTCAACTCAAGAGAGAGCTGACTGCAGCTTCAACTGAACCAAGGCAAATGCTCACCCATGAGGTCTTCAGGGAGATTCTCACGCCATCCCTCCTCCCCAAGCCCCCTGTCCCTACCAGCTCCGCAGGAGACAGTTCCCAGAGGATCCGTCCAACAGCTTGCTAATTCCATGCAATCTCTCCAATTCAGCTAATTCCCAGTTTCAGTAACAGAAGCAGCAGCTGTCAAGATTAGCAGCTGTGTTCTTTGTCTCTCTAGTTCTACCTTCCCCCTTCCCTCTCCAAGTTAACGAAGTGGATCACATACATCTTTCTAGGAGAAAAACAAGAATACAAGGTCCTGGATGAAAATTGAGAAGCAAAAGGAGATGAACTTGAAAGAGCGTGAAAGTGTTAGGTGAGCTCAAGACAATGGGGAGAATTCTTCTTCAACCTCCAAGCCCTAGTTTTACATCGAACAATCCCCTCAATTTCCATGTGCTCCCTCTAGAAGTGAGTTCTTCTCAAGTTCACTGTACCTAGGAGCCAGGTTTTGGTTTTTTTTAAACTCTAATCTGTTGTGGACCAGTTCACATTTCTACTGTGTACAGTGAGCATGCAAGCTCCTACGAAACAGCATCTGCCGGTCTGGCCCATACTGTGTTCAAGAGACTATGTGCACGGATGTAGGGGTAACGGCAAGTTGTTATAAGGTCCCAACACTTTCAATTTCTGTCTTGATGTCAATTGCTAAGGCAAATTGTCCTGGAAGCCTCACTGAGAAAGTGAGCCACATAAACATTAAAAGCATGTAAGCCTTATGAATTTCTGGAGGAAGAGTATTTTCCAAAGCAGAAACAACCAAAACAAAGGTCGGAACCAGAGTGGTTTTGACTTGTAAGAAAGGGTGGTGGGTCATGTTGGGCTTCATAAACTGCTGAAGATTTTGAGTTTCTCTATGTGAAATGGGGGAACTGTAGTGGCTGGATCCCACAGTGGTATGATCCAGGTACATTGTTAGAGGAACAGGGACAGGCAGGGAGACAAGTTAGTTGCTGCACTAATTCAGGCAGGAGACAATGGAGGTTCCACTCGAGACAGAACATTAGAAGACTGACAAGAGGTCCAAAAGTGGGTATGTTCTGAAGCTAGAGAACAGCTAGGAGTCAAGAAATAGATTTTGGATCTTTGGTCCATGGCATAGAAATGGTCATCACTGAGTTTGTGAGGTAGGTTTGGCAAGGAAAAAATCAGAAATTTACTTTTCAATAGGTGGAGATCAAATTCCAATATACCCCCAGAGACAAGAGCTGCTGAGTGGCAGTCACATTGATAGGTCTGGATTTGGGACGGAGGTCTGGGCTGGAAACATAAACGGGGAGTCAATGAGATCACCAAGGGAGTAAAGGTAGAGAGAGAGGCATTGAAAAATGAAGAGATCGGAGTGTGGGGAGACTGCCAGAGGGGAGGCTGGAGATCGAGTGTAACCTGAAAGCCAGGGAAAACTGTGTCTGAAGCAAGGACTCGGGCAAATTGCCAAACCCCACGCTCTGCATTTCCTTAAGGGGAAGATTAATGCACATGGGAGGTCACTGTGAGAATTATAAAGGAGTTAATCCACTTAATAAATATGTACTAAGTGCAGTTACTGTGTTATGTACTTGAATTGGAGTAACATACAGCTCCCTGCCTCAAGCAGGAGATTACATATTTGTAAAACACCTAGCCCAGTGTCTGACCCAAGAAGGTGCTCAATAGATAATTCTTTGGTGAGAATAGTAATTGCCTCTGTGTGGCCTACATGGATTCACACTCTCCTCTGCTTCTTGAGACCAATTAAAATTCCTTAATACTCATTAGTCAATATGGGTAAGCAAGGGAATCTTACCTTCCCCCAATCACTCTGAACATTTTACTCTAATGCCCTGATAGTCCATAGAGTAAGTGGATTTCTTCTTGGTTAGGGAGTTAGAAGGATCCACTCTGGAACTCAACAACAAGTCTCACCAGGGCTGACCTGAGAGTCTTCAGGGCGCGAGGGGACCTGAGGGAGGCCAGCAGCCCAGTCACACCGTGTGCACAACTCCATTCTAACTCCCCATCTCCCAAGCCTAGAAAGAGGCAAAATAAAGCAGAGGGCTGTTTCCAGCAGAGGAAAGAAAATCAAAGAAGGGCAGCCTGGAGCACACTGCTGGAAGGCCAGGCCGCTGCTTCGCTTATGGGTCCATGGCAAAGATGTGCTGTACAGTGTTCACTGTCTCCACGATGCATACACGGATGTTTGAACCGCTGTAAGGTTTCTTCCCTCACAAGTCAAGCAGCTGCCTTTACCTTGTTCACTTTGAGTCTTCCAGCAGGGCCTGGGATTACCTCTGCTCCTCCCTCCCCTGGCCTCTCCAATCCTGCGGTCTACAGCCTGGATCCGACACCAGGGTTCCACGGGCCAGGTAACCAAGGTAACCAAAAGCCCCAGCACCCAGATGGGCCTCCCTAGGGACAACTTAAAGGGCTACAGGCTCCCGGCAACCAAGGTGAAGTGGCTCCCAGCTCCAGTCTCTCTCCCCTGAGGTCCCCTTCTCTGGGGCTGCCGCAGGAGGCTCCTCAGAGCGGCTGTTTGCTTTGTGACTGTGGGTGACGTTGCACAGGCATCCTAGTTTCTCCTACAGTGCCTTTGTTTTGATCTACAAAAGTCTGCCGGGTTTCTTTTGGGTCTTGTCATGTTAACAAAAACAAATGTAATAATATGCACTTGAAAAGGCTCACATGTCTTGATATTTTAATAAGCTTTTGATTCTACAGGGACCTCTGAGGCTTTTAAAAGTTTAAAGTTAATAAAGAGCGTAAAAGAAAAAAATACGAATTGTTTTTAATTATTATTATACAGGATTAACCAAGCCAGTTGTGTATAATTAGACAGTAGCTACCTTGCATAGTAGAGGCAGTAAATAGGCCCACAGGGTGGCTGCCAGAAGGCTGAGGTGTTTACAAGGCACTGGAGATGTTTTCACCGAGCAGAGCCCATAATACCCATTGCAGTTACTATTGCTTTATAATGGATGTGCTCATTACCACCAGAGAGTAATGTGACGATCCATCATTCCCAGTGCAGATGATTCTAAAGTGGGGGATGGCAAGGGAGAGTGTGTGGTATACTTTGGTGGCAAAATTACGAAGAGAACACATTATTATGCAGGTTTTTTGGTAGTTTTATTTTTGTTCCCATAGTTGAGAGGAATTTTAAGGAGAAGTTAAGTAAACAATTGGCACAGGAGTGGAGATTAAGATATCACTAAGAAAGATTTTTTTTTAGTACCCTCAGCAATGAAAGCAGTGGGCCGGGATTTCTCAAACTTTGCTATGAACCAGCCCATGACCTGAGGGAATTTATTCATTCATCCATTCATTCATTCACCCACCCACCCATCCATTGATTCATTCATTCATTCAGCATTTAGTGCAGCCATATGCCAGGAACTGTGTTACATTTAGGAGATAAAATAATGACTGAGAAAGACTACATCCTTCTTCCTAGGTGTTCTAAAGCCAGGATATCTCTCTAAATCAACCAGGAGATTTTAAGTGAAATAAATCAAACACACATTAACTATTGCAGGATTTCTCTTAAATGAGAAACCCAAAACATAATGAAAGAACAAAATAAAAGGTAGACAACAGTGCAATAGGGGAAATAATACAACCTCCACCCTGCTAGATGTCACATATACCAAGCACCTGAACGCCAAAGCTGAAGAATGAATTCTAAGGAACAGTGGAAATTAAGAGGAAAAATTTATTGAGAGAGACAGCTCCTAAGAGACAGGAGGGGACCAAAAGGGGGTTGCCATTGAAGACACTTCTCAAAGGGAGTCAGAGAGCAAAATCACATCAGAGGGTGGGAACAACATGGGTCAAAACTGAGATCCACTAATAAGATTACAATATAGCCGCTTAGGCAGTGGTAATCCAATAGGGAAGAGGGTCACGTAGCAAGTGTATATGGAAGAAACAAAGACCTTCTTTAGGAAGGGATGGATGGGGGGATTCTGCTCACCCAGGAGAACTGATGTCTGTCTAGACCTTTTTGGACCAAGTAATACCAGTTATCCTATCCCCTTGGAATGACTAGTCATTCCATGGCCTTCAACAGATGTGCCTCCAGCCACAGCTGTAATGTGTTCTCATCCTCGCCACTGAATCCCTGGAGGGCCTCGCCCTGTCTGAGCACCTAGAATATTTCCAGCTAACTTAGCTCTCTACAACATAGGAAAAAGGGAGATGGATCTTTTGCAAAGGGGAAGAGGACCCATAGATGAAGCAAAAGAGGAGGATAGGGAAGGGAGAAGAAAGAACTGAGGTTGTTATGTACGTGCACCAACTCCTCACAGGAGTGGAATCATTCCATACTGCAATGTGTACCAATAAGAAATAAAATCTGAGAATAAAATGGACACCAGTCTGGACTTAATAGAGCTGAGTAGCATCGATGAGGCATATGAATTTTAAGAAAGCACCTCAGTGATTTTGATGGTTTCTGATGGGAGGGGGAAAGAGTTATAATTAAACCCTAAAATACAATCAGTATATGAAAGCAGAGCTGTCCTCTCCAAGTTTCTGTTACTCTGCTTTGTAATGGAGATATTAATACCTGCCATGTGTCTGCATCTTGGGGAAGGTTTCCAGAAAGCAGACTTTGAGAAGGACTTATGTAGGAAGCTCAGTGAGGAGCGCTGTCAACATAAACCGTTGTACTACAACTATTAAGTGGTATTTCCTTTATTTATATTTGTTAAATATTTTGCTTGACCCTCTGTCTTGGTTACTTTTCTGTTGTTTCTGAGACAAAATATTCAATGCCCAAAGTTAAAGAGGGAAGGGTTTATTCAGCTCTCAGTTTGTAGAGGTTTCAGCCCATACTTGGCTGGCTCCAAGGCAGGGTGGCACATGGCAGAGGGCAACAGCTCATGGTGGCAGAAAACAGCAAAAGCAACAAGAGCAAAAAGGAAGAAGCGCAAGAGAAGATTCTTTCTGTCCCTTATATTGCATGTAGGCAACTCACCATAGGGTGGGTATAGCACTCACCATAATCCCAGCACTAGACAATCACAATGAATCAATCACAAACTCTAGATTCAACCACCTCTGAAAAGACCCCCCATGACTGCATGAGGCTCTACGGGGACATCCAGAGACAAACTGTAACACCCTCCTACTTAAGAAGGAGCTTCTGGAGCTTTTTTTTTAACATTCAAACAAAGACCATAGGCCCTGTTTATCTCTGTGCAGTATCCAGAAATGAAAGGGTTAACTAGAATGACCTGTAAGATAACACTGGCTCTAGCTGGCTGTGGTTCTATGGTTCCTTATGCCTGTCTTTTTTCTTGGCCTGTGAGTACCTGATTCCTCTCAGAGAAGAGGGGGCAATGCAGGGAGACTACTAAATAGAAGCCTATTCTTCCAGAATAGAAACAGTATAAAACTCTGCTAATATAACAACAAAATTGGAAAAATTTTTTCCCTTTCATGTTTCCCATCTCTTTTTTGTCTAAACTTTGGAGTGGGGAGATCAGTAGATGGTTATACACATACTCAGAGGGGCGCAAATGGAAAGATAGTACCAATGGGGAGAAAAATGATTGAATTCAGGGTCTTTCTCCAAGGTCTTGTCTGGACACACATAACAATTCACCCTCACATCATGTTTACCTATGTTCCTGTTGGAGTCAAACACTCAGCATGAGGAGCACCAATTATGTTTTTCACTTTACATTTACTTAAAGAGCCATCTCTCCTCCAGCTCTTCACCTCTAGGCATGTTCAAGAATATTTTAAACAATAAGAAATGCTCTGTGCAGCCTAGAACTCCCTGTTCTGGGAATTGAAAATAGCAAAACCGTTTGCCGGGAGATAATAAGCTAAAACACAAATAGGTAAATCTAGGTAGACACTTGGAACTCTGAAATTCTCATAGTGAATCTGGATGGCAAATTAGAAATGAGTTTTCAATACCATAATATAACAACGTGGTTGTTAGGACTGTGAGTTTCAACTACAGACCATTGTATTAGACAGGCATACAAAGTAGGTATCTGTGTAAATACATGTTTGTATAACATCTCCATAATGTTATTCCCTGTGGAAATGAAGATGGGGTTATCGGGATACACTGCTAGGCTCACGAACCAGACTACTTTTGAAACCTAAAAGGAGTTTTTGGAAATGGGGTGGCTACCAGGATTTGTGGAAATGGGACAAATGAAGGATGACAAAACAGTTTAAGAAAAAACAAAATGAAACAGTTGCTTTGGGGCAGAATTGGCCAGGAGGAATGTTAATAGTCTGCTTTTATTGTGTCGTACAGAAAGTGCCACAAAGAGCACTTGTCCCCATGGATAACTCTGAGGCATAATAGGAATTTAAAGAGAAAAACTTGAGACAGGCATTAGGGAAGAGACAGAACTTCCAAACTCCCAGGGGAAGGTGAGCATATTCAAGCCATTTAAAAATTGAAGTGGAATTAAATTCTGGGAACTGTTTCCTACTGTCAGTAACAATTCTATGCTGGCCCACTGGGATGGAGCATATCTTCTAACAAGACATTTTCATTTCTAATTTCTTTAACTCCAAGGAAAATCCTTTCTGAATTCCCCATAACTCTCCGTGGTGTTTACTAAGTGAAATAACTTAGTGCCCTCTGCAGCCGTCAGTACCTCACTATCTACTCGCTCCTCCCAATCAATAATAAACACACTAAATACTATTGGTCCCTGAGCGGCCTCTGAATGCACCATGCTATTAACCTCTCTCCATCCTGGAGACCAATACACATGCTTTCCTGCTATTTCCTGGTTTTTAAAAAATTTCCAGCTTTGGACTGCTCCTGCCCAGCTTAAAGAAGAGCTTACCTCCGCTCCTGTTCTTTCCTAGTTAGTGCTGACAGCTATCGCCTGGGCCTAGACTCCCTCCTGCAGTTCATTCGGTGGGAGGCCCACAAGATCAAGTAAGGAAGGAAATTAAGGCAGAAAATCTTCATTGTTCTTGCTGAAAACCCAATTGCACTGCCATGTTTTCAACTCTATTGAGAAATGTTATTTTTTTTCCACTATCTGCCGGAGGCAGATCTGACCAGGTGTCTCCACACTGAGTGGGTTCTCACAGTTTGGCTGCGTGTGTGTCACCAAGCTAAATAAGGAGCCAGTTCAGTCCGCCACCCCCCTTTGCTTCTGCTGGCCAGACACACTTCCCCATATGACAGTCTTATAAATAGCTGCTAAGCAGCTGGTCCTCCTCTCACCTTCTGACTCTGTCAGATTCCCCCACCAGAAGCCCCTGACAGTCATGCCACTGGGACCTCCCCTTTCTCTTCTTCTCCCATCTCCACCCCTACCCTGACATGTGGCCACCGCCCCAGCCATGTCCACGATAACCGTTCAGGGATTGACTTCTATGAGAGAAGGGCGTCAGTGAGGTTGCAGGCTGGATTTGACCACTGAAGCAAGCTGTCACCTGACTAGACAACGGGACGGAGGTTGGGAGTTACCACAGTGAGACACCAGACAGCCCGTACTCCACGGGCCAGATGGCTGACCCAGCAAAAATCCCAGAATCATTCTGGAGTGAGTCAAATATTATGAATATCCATGAGGCTCAGCTACATTTCTCTCCCTATAAGTACACATGAGAATAGTTTTTGGCAAATAAAAATAGGATAAAATGCATTATTATTAACTTTTACAATTGCACAAGTTGTCAACGTCATGAGCCAATGATGTATTCAGAGTTCACATGTGGGTAGGATTTAGGATAAGGAAAATATATGAAGGATTAAAGATTTAGAAGCCAATATTTAATGAGGAGATAAAAGAGAAGTAGTTTTCTTAAATACTGTTGGCTTCTATGAGAAGAAGTTCTAACTTACAAGGAATCAGAGCTGTGGGAATGGTCGGAGAGAGAGTCAGGTCAATCTTACAGGCATCTATTAGGTGCCCAGTCTGTACTAAACAAGAGGAATACACAGTTAGCCCCTGGCCTTACCCGATCCCTACACTAGTGAGAAAGTCAGGTAAGTAGTTGGCCTAGATGCTGTAGAACAGGGAGTAGTCAGTTTGGCTTTTGGGAAAGAATTGTGGGTGTATAGAGAAAGGACACAAGACTGGCTACACTACGCAATCAGCAAGAGGTCAGGCAAGAGGGCGTGTAAGCTCTCACAGGTCCTGGAAACAGCAAATGGATCCACCAAGTATCAGTGTATAAGGCCAGAACTGGACCAAGCAGGCTGGAGCACAGGATGCCACTATGGAAAGAGGGTTATAAATATGACAAATGAAGTCATTAGACAAAGGTGTGTGTGAGGTTAGTGCTGAAATTACAGATCTTGTTTGTCGTCTGGAAAATCCACCCCCTTTTTGGCTCACCTCATGGAGATTCATCTTCATGTTTGAATCTATGGTCATTTAGGCATGAATCTCCTATCAAAAGGTCGTGCTTGAACCACAGTACCTCAAGATCACTTCCCGATGCACCCACATATTTAAGGGGATGTGCATAATCATGGCTGCTAGTGAGGGTCCCTCTATACAAAATGTGTGAAAATTCTGGATTAGCCATGCTGATGCAGGTCTCCCTTAGGGGTTAGCATGCACCCAAAACTATCACTTGATTATTTCATAGACAGGCCAGGGTGCAGGAGGACACAGATCCCTAGTGATGAATTGGGGCTTCCTTCGGGAAGAGAGTAGAGCTTGGCGCCTGAGGCTGGGAAGAGGCAAGTCTTGGTCCCTGAGGACTCGCAGGGACCTAGTAGGGGACTGTGTAGATATGGCTGGACGGGAAGGGATGATGCTTTCTACTGATGCCACTCAAGTTGCTACATCTTCTGGGCAGCCTTCCCCACTCTGCCTGATTTGCCCCAGATACTCAGGAAGTAGCTGCTTCTTGAAAGATGATAGGAGCTATGTTCATTGAGAAGTTTGGGTTACGCAATTTAACATTCAACCACCACTTACGAAACTACGAAAATTAATTGACCTCTTTTCTGTGGGAGTGGTGCTAGGGGTTGAATCTGGGACCTTTGCGCTGAGATGCATCTCTAGCACTTTTTATTTGGAGACAAGGTCTTTTATGTTCCCCAGCCTGCTACATAATTGATCCCATCTTACAATGAGTAATTGAAAAATGTACAGATTGATTAACTGGCCAAATGAAACTGGGAGTTTGGCTAGGATTTGAAGCCAGGTTGTCAGAGTCTAGATCCTATGGGTTCTCACGGTCGGGCACGCCACGGGCAGTGGAAACACAGAAAGTGATGGGGAAGGGGCTGGGGGTGGGGTGATCCTTTCTCCCATGCAGGTTTAAGGATCCAAATTCTGGCTTCACAACTAGATCGCCTCCACCTCAGCTGTTCACAGAGTGTTTTAGTTGGTGAATGAAGCTGGTCATCCCTCACGGATGCCACCCACCCACTGGCACTGGTGTCCCCACCCATTCCCTGCTGAGTTCAAACTGTGGAGTATTTCCTCTGGCATCCCTTCTGCAGCAGGTCCCTCCCGGACCCCTGCAGCTTCCCGACTGCCACTTTGACCTGGGAAGCTCTGTGCTTGGCAAGATACCCCCAACAGGAGTGAGACCAGGAGGCTAGGAGTTATGATTCCTAGAAAATTTGGTGACAGTAACTAAGTCCATACCACGTGCTTGGATCAGATGTATCCTAGTACCTCTTGGAGCCTGGGGATTTATTTGATCCCCTGATAGTCTGATTCTTCCTCCATTTCAAAGCCAATTCATTGCCTGTGAGCTTTAATTTGATGCCAGTGGGAAGTATATTGTAAGGTGGCTTCCTCAGTGTAGTTTTCTCAAATAAACTGAAGTAGCACCTGTAATTGGCACCCTCCGTGCATTCTCTCACTTCATCACGGTACCTAATGACCAGGTATAATTAGTACCTCACTTGTATGGCTGAGGTCAAGGCTCAGACAGGGAAGGGCAATCAGGGAGTAGAGCTGAGACCAGAACCTAGATCTGTCTACCAGTAGTGTCAAATATCTTGGCAACTAGGACAACCTGGGTTAATAACCCATGGAGGCACGTGGAATACAGTGTATGTTGACTTTTAACACTTTTGACTATTGAGAATAAGATTTTTTTAAGCAGCCAAATCTATCATCTAAAATATTGTCAAGAGTTAATGTGAGGATTTCTTTTTAATCAACACCTTGATTGCCTCATGACTGTCATGGTTTGGGATTTTTTCTGCAAGGTGAAACAATATAATACAGGACACACATTTCATAAGATTATTTATAATAGTCACCCAAAGAATCATATATAAGAGAGTGCAGGAAATCTGTCCACACACTAAGGACCAAAGAATCCAGCTCAGGGCCTGGATCCTGTGATAATGCCCTGCATGAGTCCAGCTGAAGACCTAGAGCCCACAACAATGCCTCCTATGCATCCAACTGGAGGCCCAGAGCCCATAACAATGTCTCATGCAGGCCTGTTTCATGGATCTGCGCTGAGAAGGCCCAAAAATCAGTGGTAGAAGCTAGAAAGTCAGTGCCAGGAAGGTGGAGGATCTGTGCCAGCAGGCTGAGTTCTCTACACTGGCGCCAGGAAGCAACACTCAAAGTAAGAACCAGAGCTCCCCTGAAAAGTACCACAGCCATCCTCAGCAACAGTGAGGTCCTGAGCTTCTCCAATGGTGAAGACAGCTGAGTTCCCATCAGAAAAGTCAATGCAGCAAGCTTCTCCAGGAGGCTGACAGTACACCATCTTCCCCTCCAGAGCCAGGAAGCGATGCTCAGAGTGAGGACCAGAGCTCCCCTAAAGTAAACTAAAGCTATTCTCAGTGCCAACAAGGTCCCGAGCTCTTCAGAGGATGAGAACAACCAAGTTCATCAGGAAAGCCAGCATGACTCATTCCTCCAATAAAACCAACAACTCCTTACAGCTTCTCTCCACTTCCAACAGGCTCCTAACAGCTTCTACCAGCTCCCAATGGCCTTTCTCAGTTCCCAACAGCCTAACTTCTTCTCCAGTTCTGCCTCTTGTGCTGCTGGCAACAGTCCCCAGGTGGGCCTCCCACACCCAGCACCATGCTTACTCAGTTGAGCTGGGTATTATAAGTTGACCACCAGTTATCAATCCTATACAATAACGTTATTATTATTATTATTTTACAAAATTAGGAACCAATGTACAAATCCCATCTTGGTCTTCAGTACAAATTCTAGGAGGCCCAGTCTTTATTTTGTTAGAGCAAGAAGCAAGGGCAAAATAAGAGGTAACGCTGTTTGAATGATTTTTGTTTGGTGCTTATAACTGAGCAACAGATTTGTCCAAAAATTAAATGTGACAAGAAATTAATCCACATTGTGGTCTAATTATTTTTAGAATTATGAGAAAAATGTAAGGTGTCTCAACTATTTAATTTTGAAAAGTGTCTATAGAAATTAATTCTCATTATCTTTCTTAAGAATTTTAGTTTCCTTGCCAGCCTTATCTGGCATTTGAAATAGTCACTAGAGCTGAAATTGCTGTCATGTACGGTCACTGGCATGTAATGTAAGGCTTCTTGCCAAGTTTGATTTTAAAGAATGTGTTACATGTGATGGTCTAGACCAGCCCACATATAATTTATCAAATTCATGAATTACAATACAGGGGCTTGTTAATGGGTTAAAGATCCAACTCATTTCTTAACTTTTCTTATGTTTCCGAGGGACTAGCTGTTAAAAAATAAAGAATACCAGCATGAGATTCTTTTTGCTATATTAAAAGCAAACATCATTCTGACTCTTCAAAATTATACTAAAATAAGACAAAAACTAATGGGAGATTGGTTAATGAGAATGGAATAGTTAACTGAATTAAAAATATTTGAATTGGGAAAGGGAACTGTGATATTTTTCATAATGAATGTTTTGGAAAGACTAAGATCCACCCCTATCCTAAAATATGTCCCTCACTTGCGTGCCTGTGTTGAAGTCGGCCCTCTGGAAAACAATGTTGGATCATACAGGGACCAATGAGACTCAAGAATATAATCTTGGGAGGAACCTGTTTAAGTGACCTACTCTTGGGAAAGGGGTATCCACTGTACCATATAGTAGATAACAAGTCATATTGAACTACAACTTTGGACCAGAAGCAGCAGAAATTCTGCTGTAGAGAGTGAGGGGAACAGAAATAGATGGGAAGAACACGTGCGGCTTTCGCAAGGCGAGGCGCCACAACGAGTACTGAATAGAGGGCACACAGCCTCCAGTGAGGCCGCAGGACAGGAGAGAACTCAAGAAATGGAGAAGGAGAAAGCCATGAGATGCTAATTTTTATTCACTTAACAACTCTGGAGGTCCTTATCGTTCCAGCCTCTAAACTTAATTCTAGCACAGGATGTCTGTAATCCTGAACGTCCATCTCCTAAGTATTCTGTTTTGGTCCCAGGGAACCCTTGGTTTCGTATCTTCCCCTAAATCCTCAAAAAAGATGGTGACCGCATGCAAACGCAGGATGGTCTACAGTGTGTCGTCTGCTATGGTGGGAGATGGAGGAGTGGACTCTGCCTTAGACTACGCAGTGGATTTCAAATTAACTAACTTGTCATATTCTTCCTTTCGCAAAGCAGAAATGCAATGGATGTACGCGTATCAAAGCGCCCTTTCCCAGTGGCGTCCATTTCCCAGGTGTCCATTTGCTTTTACTCTTTCTCCAGCTGGCGGTGCTACAGTACTCCCATACCAGCGTGGCGTTCGTGGCAGGAGTGCTTGGCTGCTAATGCATGTCTTAAATCCGACATAACGTAGACATAGCTGTATAGACAGGAGTGAAGCATAATGCTATTCTTTACAGACAGGTGAAAATTTAGTAGTGGAGGTGAAAGTTTTTTTTTTTAAAGAAGAAAGGTATATGATAAAACTTGTGTTAAAAAAGTGGATAAATATCTAGCCTTTGAATAACTTTTATTCAAAATTTGGCTTTTGTTAATTATATTTTACCTTTAATTTTAAAATATAATTTTGAATATTTTAAAAGCAAAGTATTTTTATTGTGGTTAAAAAAGCATTAAACCCACCATGTTTATACTAGCACAGTACAGTAGTATTAACAAAATGCCCTCAGATGCATAACAGATCTCTAAAACTTTCAGTGTGCAAAACTAAAAGTCTATACCCCTTATAAAACCACCCTTCTTGTCACAAACTCCTGGCAACCAACCACTGTGGATATCTGAATATAATTATATCTTAATATTTTAACTCTGTAAAACATTAGTCTAAGATGACCACACATTATATGAAAAATGGTGACTCTACCATCTTGATCAGTGATGTTGTTGGATGAAGAAAAAAATGAATTTTCTGGAATCTTTGAAAGTTTATGAATTATGTATGTATTTTGTTACTCATTCAAACATCCCTAGCTCCTCACAAGACTACTCAGACATATGCAATAACAATTAAGTCAGTCATTTTTGAAAGTTTGCCAACTTTAAGTCATAGGAAGGCCACAATTCTACTCATATTTTTCAATTTTGTCTCTGAAATGTAATTGTCAAGGAAGGAAAACAACATATTTTGTTTGACAGTTTATTAGGTTTAAACATTTAGGCATATGGTATGTGGGTCTGTATTTGTCCTCTTGTCCCAGTCCCCAAAATATAAGCATGTCTGACGGTAGTTGCATGTGTAATTTATCCATCTTTTATATATTTACCACAAATTTTGAAAGGGCAATTATTTGTTGATCATTATAACTGAAGCCTTTGTATAATCCTGGTTACAGCTGATCTTTGAAGAAATGTGTTGCACTTCATTAGAAGCTCTTGCATTGATGACAACTGGGTTATGATGTCTGGGCCACAGCTCTAGGATCAGGAGGTGAAAGAATTGATAAGACACAGTCCCTGATCTTTAGCAGCTTGTTACTAGGGAAGTAGATCAGGTTTGTAAAAAAAAACAAAACATCCTCATTGTTGTTGAGGTTTTCTTGGTACCAGGAATTGAACTCAGGACCTTGCACTTGCCAGACAGGCACTTGCGCCACTGAGCTGTATCCCTGGCACTGTTGTTGTTTTAATTCTTATAGGTACATGCTAAGCGCTACAGACAGTGTGTCTTGCTAAGTCCTAGACACCATTCACAATTTGGGATTAACAGGACTTGTCTTGCAGGATTGTTGTGAAGATTAGAAAAGCTAACTCGTGTGAAATACTTATCACAAAGCTGGCCCAGGTTACCCAACCAGTGAACAGGAGATAGTGGTACCCATAATAGTAGTTGCCATAGTAGTTGAGGAAGTAGTGAAGGTGACAGACCTGACAGTGGAATTATAGCTGCTGTGGAAGTTCAGGACTGAGCAATGTCTATCTGTTGAGATGGTCAGGCAGGGCATCAGGAAGGAAACCCGCAGGTACAGTGTTAGAAAGCTGAGAAGAATGCATTTTTGAAAAGAGGTACGAAGGAGTCTACACTGGATAACAGTAACATGGAGGATCTCATAGGTCAGGACATGAGTAGTGGCTGGGATGGAGATAAAGCAAGTGTAGCTGAAAGGATTCATTTACCATGGTCCTGGCTTGGAAGGAAGGCAGGTGGGGCTATTACAGACGAGGAGTAGTATCAAGAACCAAAGAGGATTCTGGCCCTTCCTGCCAGTCACAAGCGCACTGGATGAGCAAACAAACAGCCAGGCTTGAAAGGGCTGCAGGGAAGGTAAAATCACCGGGGCAGGCACAGGTGTCAGCTACAGGAGAGAGCTAAGAAGAGCGCTGGGAGAAAAGAGAACGGTTTTCCTGGCTTGTTAGGCTATAGTAGTTCCAGGCAACGAGGTAGAATCAGTTATGGTGCTGGGCTGAGGGGAAATCAGGAGCTGGGTCAGAAACAAGGAAGAAAACAGCCTCCCACGGGAAATGGCGCCATTAAGGAGGTGTGACAGGGTGAGTTTCTTTAGGATCCACGCACTGCAGAGCCACAGGGCTTATGCTGCTGCCGCTAACTGATGCAAACAGGGAAGAGAGGCATTGAGAATTCATTTGTATCCCTTTCCTGGGAAAGGGTAATATATCATCCCAGCCTTGTCACCAAATGTGTATGAACTTAGACATGTGACAGCTTTCCGCATCCCTTTCTTCAACTAAAACGTAAGCTTGGTAATACTTGCCTTGTTTATCAATGAAAATAAAATGTATAAAGATTCTAAAGCTTAGGAAAATACAAAATGCTTTACAAATACAGGGTATGAAACTCGTGTACCAAGTCATGGTGGGATCTCCATTCAAATATTTCAAATGCACCAGTGTTGTGACTACATAGAGATGTGTGGGCCACCAGCTTCAACCGCTAGCTGGGTTTTGGTGAAACACAAGTGAGTCAAAGGTTTGGTCCTAACAATAACTTTAGTCATTGGCACATTGCAACTGGGCAAAGAAGGATGTGAAGAAAGAAGAAAATGGAATCATTGGAAGAAACAAGGCTAGATATCTGGGAGGTTCTGTGTAGTCAAAGGAGGAATGTGGTCAAAAGCACCTTCAAGAGGGCTTCACTTCCTAGTGGAGCTGTGGCTCTGTTTCATGCCATATAATTCAACAGTCTTCAGGAAGACAAAAAGCAACAGCATACAAATTAAATTATCAGCATAGGAGATTATAAGCCATGTTTGGGTAGGGGGGTGATATTATTTCTCTAGTTCTGGTGATATTTTTTCCCCAGAGCTTGGCTGCATATGGCTTTAGTCACACACCTCTCCCCAAAGTTGTAAATCACTGTGCTTTCTCATGTGTTAATGTATCACACTGAGTGTTGACAAGCCGGGTGCTTAATTATCTGACTGCTGTATTTTCTTTGCTTCTGAATAATGAACTGGCTTCAGTACCAGCATGGGAGGTGCTTACAACTTCCCTGCAGCACTTGGGACCCTTCTTTGGGTCTCACAGGGATTCAGCTATTCACCTGTACTGCAAGAGGGTAAGTGAAGCAATTATCTGGAGATTTCAGGAAAACCACTGACTCATCTTAATTATCTGGATATAAGTAAAACCTCATTTCAACAAACTTTAAGACATCATCTTAATTATTTTGAGGCTTGAAGATTGTCTGCAAGAAGTGAAACATCATTTGGGTGCTAGATCTGTATTGTATAAGTTGTGGTCATTGCAGCTGTGTCTGGTGTGGGAAGGTTTAAAATGCTAAAAATTACGTAAAAGCGGTCTTACATGATCAGTTTATTATTTTTTGAAAGCATATGTGCCTCCTTGAGAAGAAGCAAGCGGAAAATGTCTCTGTAGTGTATTTCAGTTTGCAGACCATGGAACTCTGCCACTGTCAGATTATAATTCTTGTTTAGAAGAAAAGGATTCTGAGTTTGCTTGAACGAAGGTGGCAGAAGATTTGGGCTCCTTGTCCTCAGCCATTTTACATTCTCGGAGGTTTGCCCAGATCACCTGGTGCACGCTGTAGCATTGCAAATTACAAATTGCACCTGTATGCAACCTTCCCTCCCCCGCCCTCTCTATGGGGTGAGTGGGGGTGTGACTGGGGCTGCTTTGTGTGCCAAGACTGTCACCGCCACCACTGGCCTCTCCTCTGGCCGTGGTAGGCATGATGACAGGAGGAATAAGAGCTTGAAACCACACAATTTTATACCGTTATAAAGGCCTTGCTTACCACAAGGCCACAAGAGCTTGAGCCCTATTATGAAGTAGAACAGCACACGCACTAAAGGCCTGGTATATTGTCTCATGCCCAGAGGGTGCTGAATATTTACTAGCTACATGAAACTATGTCTAGGGCAGCCCCCACCTCAGACACACCCACCACAGAGGTTTTTTGTTTTTTAAATCAGTTCACACAGACTTCAAACCTATATTATTAACTACCAGCTACCAGCAGCAAGAGGTCCAAGAAAGAACTAAAAAACGTTCTGAAAAGCCAGGGTGGGAGGTAGCTGCTAAAATGACTGTCAGGATTTCTGCTTGCTGGAACTCGTGCTCCTGAATAATCCCCTCCTCTTGAGTAGACTGGACCCAGGGACTTGGGCCTACAGGAATACAACACAAGTTACAAGATGTTAATTTTGAGGTTAGAACCCCAAAGCTTCTGCCAAAGATTCTTGCTTGTCCCTCAAGTTCTCTATCGCTGCTTTTTTTTTCTTTTTCGCCCGTACTCCTTGCCTCCCTCTCTCAGGCCTCGCTGAGGGAAGCCAGCAGTCATGTTGTAAGAACCCATGTGGAGAGGCACATGGGGCCGGAATTAACATCTTGGTCAACAAATAGTGAAGACCTGGGACCTGACAACAGCCACACATGTGAGTTGGACGTGTCTTGCGAGGCCTCTGAAAGCCTGGGAGTGAACAATGAGCGACTCCTCCTTGGTCCAACCTGGAGATGCTGCAGGCCAGGCTGACACCTTTATCGCTGCCTGTGAGAGGCCCTTTGTCAAAAACAACCAGCTAAGCCAAGCCTGGATTCCCGATCCAAAAATACTTGAGTTGATAAATGTTCGTTGTTTTAAGCTCCTGAGGTCAGGGGTAATTTATTACATAACATAAATAACTAATTCACCCAGTCCTGTTTTCTATGGCACTATAACTGTCTGACAAATGGTATCCTTGCTTCTGTACCCTACTTCCACTCACCAAAAATTGAATCATAGTCACCTTACTAAAAAAAGTATTTTATGGTTCTTTACTGCTCCAAAAGAAAACACGCTAGAATCCAGCACAGAATATCCTCGTTGCTTGGTAATCTGACACTTTCCTACAGTTTTCAACCTACTATTGATCAGGGCTCCCACTTCTAAAAGTGTCTGCTTCATGTTGTTGTTGTGGATGTTGATGCTGTTGTTGATGTATGCCTGTTTTCTTTCTTGTCCTTGGATTTTTTGTTCTTGTGTTTTCTTTTTTTTTTTTTTTTTTTTTTTTTTTTTTTTTTTTTTTT
>PVLD010023158.1:0-27970 GCA_004027595.1 Dinomys branickii | reverse complement strand
ACCTTGGGAAGAGATATAACTGCCTCAGACTATACTATAACATACATGGGTGTATACAAGCTGCCATGGTTGGAGGTGGGAAAGCACATATGCTCACAGCAGACCGCCCAGCTCCACCCTGTCATTGTGCTATGGGTGGGGGCGGGTCCAGTCCATGAGGTACCCTGAGCGGGGCCCTCAGCGGAGCAGCCACCGGGCCCACAGCAGAGCCGCCGCGGGGCCCAGAGTGGAGCAGCTGCGGGGCCCACTGCAGGGCAGCCGCAGGGCCCAGAGCGGAGCAGCTGCGGGGCCCAATGCAGAGCAGCATCAGGGCCCACTGCAGGGCAGCTGCGGGGAATAGTTGTTTCTTGGCTCTTTTAAAATATAATCTTACTTTGATAGTTTAAAATTTAATGTTATGGATATGTTCAGATGATAATTTTTTATGATTTATCATCTTGGCACATTATGGGTTCTTTTAATTTGAAGTCTGGTATATTTAGTCTTTTGTTTCTGTAAATATTTTTCTTCATTTTAATTTTTTTCTTGGCCTTATATTAAATGGATGTTAATACTTGTACTTTTGTGTTTTAATATCTAGTATTTCTATTCTTTTCAAAGCTCTTATTTGCTCATATATATCCTTTCCAAAACTTCTCCTTCCTAGACATTTTACTATCTGCTTCTCACTTGACTGTTATCTCTTGCCGCAGGCACATACATACCCTGTCAACAACTGAAACTTGGAAAGCTGCTCCATCTTAAAGACTCTTGATGAGTGCAAAACAAGTTAAGCCCTTACACCAATCCTTCAAGGCGCTTCCATACAAATCAAAACATACAACCGCAATTCTTTGGGAGCAAAATCTGTTTTTCCCCTCTGGTATGAGCCATCCATACCTAGAATGTAGGCTGTCATCCCCGTGGGGGAATGCTGAAAAGGAGGGATTGTACTGAGTAATGGCAAATGTCATCACATTCTTCTAAAATTTAGCAACATCTTTTACTCATCATGCTCTCCTCTGGTTATTGTTAGCTTTTCATTAGATTCTAGAATTTAGAAAAAGTTGATTTTCATGTCTGATAATTTTTGCCAGTGTGGTCATTGGTTTTGTGAGAGGATTCATTTTTGGAATTCTGTACTCTAAGTGTTTATGACATCATATATATATATTTTTTTTTGGGGGGGTAGTACTGGGGGTTGAACTCAGGACCTTGCACTTGCCAGGCAGATGCTTATTTACTGAGCTATATCCTTAGCCCCCATTCATATATAACTTCACAATTACATTGATTTTTTTTTTACCAAAAAACAGAACAAAACAAAACAACATCATGCATGCCTTGTTAACAGAAGAATCAGCCTAGAAATTTCAACGTTATTGGTCTGCAAGATGACAATTAGTAAATTTACTAGGTCTAGTGTCATTGCTGATACTGTTAGCATTTCTAGTGTTAGGAATGGCTATCTCCATTTCCTATGTGATCTTGCACAGGTCAGACTCTGAGCCTCGCCTTTTAGTCTATAAAATGAGAATAATAATAATAATAATAGTAATAATGTGTAACCTTGTAGGGTTCTAATGGGAATGGAATGAAATAATATGTTTTTAGGCATTTGGCAAGCCAAATACATGCGCAGCTAATGGTAGCCACTGTTCTTACTAAAAATGATTATAATATAGCTGTTTATAATATACATTGCTGTATAATTTAAAAATACCCCAGCAGGCCAACATCAAAATGAAAATACAAAAACTGGTAGAATACTGAATACCCTGTACTTTAATGAATTTACTGTATTATTGTAGACCACGCATCTCCAAAGATGATGTAAAATTGAAGGGTTTTTTAGGGTAGAAGATGGTGACAAAGCAGTCAGTATACTATCTCATCATAACATTTGTCTTGCTATGAGATTTATTTATTGATTTGTCAGTTTTAGTTTATAAACTCTTAAAGCATAAAGAACATTTAGAAAGTTTTCTTGTTTAACATGCAAGATGAAACTCTTTTTGTATTATAACATTGAGGACAGTTTGAGAAGGCTGGTGGAACAGTTTAGAGCAAGGTTTTGTATACTCTTGAAACACTGTAGAGGAACTTGAAGACTAGGTACTTCTTTTCAAGACAGCTTCACAAATATATAGCTCTTAAAATGCTTGTAGTACAGCCGTCAGTTTTCTTCTTAACATTATGTGAAAACAAATATTCTAGCTGTTGTATGAATTATGGTCACCTTTTAGAAATTTGAACTATACTTGAAAAAAATAGTTGAGAAAAAAGAAAAACCCTGACATTTCAAAGGCTTAAAAAGACTTAAAATGAGGGGTAAAGAGAGAGAGAGACAGAGAGAGAGAGAGAGGGAGGGAGGAAGGGAGAGAGGGAGGGAGAGAGGGAGAGAGAGGGAGGGAGTTAGTTAATTAAGGGCACATTTGCAATATCTTTTGAAAAAGCCTCCCTTTTTTCACTTCAGGCGCTAATTTAGCTGGTTTGGGCCATTAGAGTATTATCAGAAAACTACACAGTTCCATTTTATATCACGCTTCTGGTCTGTTAGACCACAAGAAGTTAATGGAATAGGGGTTAGCAACCTTCTCAGCTTTGAGGGCCATTAATAGTACCAAGCTAACAATTGAAAAATAGGCACAAGAAAAAGAGAAGTCTGTGAACACATAAAAAGGAGGAAAAAAAAGGGATAGCAGGGATCTAAAGCAAGATACCATGTTGAAAGGAGTGGCAGGCAGGTTGCTATTAACATTGCTCCCAATGCCTGTGTTTACTTGACTCTATGGTAGAAATTAGCTCTTCGCATGCTAGAAACAAATTAGATGTAGAGAAGTCAAAAGGAATAAAAAATTTCACAAAACTAAATATTGTCTGTAATATACCTTATTCTTCTCGTGCCAAGCAGGAACTCATTAGGTACCATCTGTAAGCGCTGGGATTGAGTTTGTGTTTACATCAATTTTCTCTTAGTCTGCACCTCTTTATAAGCAAATTGTATCTGAATTTCCTACCAAAGGACTGCCTCTTAACCAACCTTTGCTGAAATGCTAATAGAGAAAATCAAGGTGTTATATGATTGGCATAGGAAGCCTTGCTGAATGACCTAAGTAAACTAAAAAAATATTTTTTCTAAGAGTTCAAGGTAATTTTTAAGGTAATTTAGTCACCAGTAGCATTTATAAAAAGCAAATATTATAAATGAGCATTTATAGAAAAATAAAGTGGTAGATATATTACTAACTCAAGTTGTCCATCTATGAAACTCAGAGCTAAGAAACGTGTTCAAGGTTCCCTTCCAAGTACATGTTAATGATGAGTAAGAGTATTACAAAAGGTTAAAACTGAGAAATAGCAGAAAATAGGTAGAATTCCACTCTCTTGATGTCTTTCACATTATCTCAGCATTACAGCTGTAGAGGGAAATGTGTGATAATTCTCCATTCTATGCACAAACACAATAGGGGTAGAAGTACTAAGAGGCTCATATCAATTTTCTAAAGTTCTTAGATTCTTGGCAAAGTGAAATAATTCACTATTAAATATGTCTTCTGTAAAGGTACTGTTAATATGATAGAGTTTGTGTTTGCCCCTAATTTCATGATTTGAAGGGAGTTGGTTCTGATGCTTTTTTGGCGAATGTTAATAGTCTCTGTCCCTATTTCTGTCTTGCCTTGAATTTGGCAAAAGTTTTGTAATTCTTTTTTACTCTATTAGCAAACACTATGGAATATCACGCCACTTACCTAAAACTTAAGAAGCAGTGATCAACTTTCATGACAAAAATGTCATGATCAATAAACTTTTTACATGAATAGAAACAAGGAAACAACTCACTGAAGTTGCCCAAACAACATGACAAATTTTTGTATTATCTGCTAAATAGGACTTTCTACTGGTGTCTTTATGCTACCAATAACTTTTGGTAGATAAAAGGAAAAGCATATGAAGAAGAGGGAGATCTGCATACTTTTTCTTTGTAGCTTCTTTTTGTGTGTGTTTGTGTGTATGAGATGATGATGATGGCGGGGATTTTTTGAGGAAGAATCTCTTCCTTCCTCCCTGCATCCTTTTCCCTTTCTATCCCTTTCTCCTCTTCCTACCTTCCTTCCTCCCTTCCTCCCTGTCTCTCTTCCTCTCTCTTACCAAACTCTTGGAGGTTGAAGGGAGATTTAGAAATTCTCTAGACCAAGGATCAACAATCTATAGTACTTGGGTAGTACTTAGGGCAATGCACCATGTCACTTATTTTGCAGGAATTCTGGTAAGATTTTCTTTAAAGCATTTTTTTATGTTTATGGAAACAATTAAAAATAATTTTGTGATATAATTATATTTAACTCACATTTTATTATCCATAAATAAAGCTTCATTGGAATATATGCACATTCATTCATTTATATATTACCATTTATGTATTCATTTATTTATGTGTTATGTTTTTATGTTACATTGATAGAGTTGAGTAGTTTTGACACAGACTACATGCGTGCAAGTCCTAAAATATTTACTGTTTGGAAAAGGAACTCAAGAAGAAACAATTCTATTTTCTGTAGTATTAGAAACAGTAAAATAATTAGAAATAAATTTAAAGGAGGAGGTAAAGGATCTGTACACTGGAAACTTTAAAACACTGAATAAAGAAATCAAAGAAAACACAAATAAATGTAACAGAAGCCCATGATCATGGATTAGAAAAATTGATACTATCAAACTTTCAGTATTTCCCAAAGCATCATATAGATTGGGTATTATCCCTACCTAAGTGCTAATGGCAGGCTAAAGATAAACTTAGTGATAGAGCATCTGCCTGGCATATTTGAGGTTTTGGGTTCAATCCCCCTAAATTTTTCAATTGAAAAAAATCTCAGCCAAGCAATAAACAAAAAGCCCAATAGCGTTTCTCACAGAAATTAAAAAAGACTCCTAAAAATCATGTAATCACAAGTGACTCTAGTCAAAGCCATCTTGAGAAGGAAGAACAAATTGGGAAGTGTCACACTTCCTAATTTCAAATATAATACCAGCTATAATAATAAAAACCTGTTATGGTTTGTGTCTGCATGTCCCCTCAAATCTTCAGGCAGTTATGGGGTGGCTTTTAGAGTTTATGACTGATCCATGATCCCATGCTGGGATTATGGGTGTGAGAGCTACACCCTAGGGTGGATAGTTTATATATGTAAGGGAGAGAAAGAGGCTGCTGGCTGCCATTCCTGCTGCTATCCCTCCCTTCTTGTGCTTGTTGCTTTGCTGTGTACCACCGCCATGAACTGTTGCCCTCTGCCATGTACCACTCTGCCTCTGAACCAGCCAGATATGGACTGAAACCTCCACAAACTGTAAGCTAAATAAACCTTTTCTTCCTTCATTTTGGGCATCAAGTATTTTGTCTCAGCAACAAGAAAAAAGTAACCAAGACAAAAACCATAGGGCTCAACATAAAGACAAATATATAGGCCAATGTAACAGAATAAAGAGCCCAGAAATAAACCTACACATGTACAATCATATGTGGAAAGAATGATCTCATTAAATCATGCTGAGTAAAGTGGATATCCATCATGCAAAAGAATGAAATTGTACCCTTACATACACAGAAATCAACTTAAAATGGATACAAGACTTGAACAAAATGCTTTAAAACCATAAAATTTAGAAGAAAATAGGGGAAAATTTCCTTGACATTAGCCTCGGCAATGATTTTTTATTGATGATACCAAAAGTTTAGGCAACCAAAGTAAAAATAAAGAAATAGGACCACACATTAAACTAAAAAACTCCTGTGCAATCAAGGAAACAAGCAGATGGTAAAGGATCTTGTGAACTGGGAGAAAATATTTGCAGACCATGTAACTGCTAAGTGCATAATAAGTGGTTAATTTCCATATATATGTATATATGTATGTATGTGTGTGCATATATAATATATATGATGTTATATATTATATATTATATATTATATTATATGAAATAGAGAGACAGAGCCTGAGTGCTCATGAAACTTGTTGGCAAAAAAAAAAAATGCAATTTAAAAATGGGCAAAGTACCTGAGTAGATATTTTCACAAGGAAGATCTGTAAATGGCTAAGAAATACATAAAAAATGTTCAACAGTACTGATCACCAGGGAAATGAATATCAAAACTACAATGAGATATCATCTCACACTTGTTGGGATGCTGTTTTCAAAAATATAAAAAGTAACAAGTGTTGGTGAGGTTGTAGAGAAAACAAAATACTATATACTATATTGTTGAGAGCATAAATTGGCAGTTACTGATGAAAACCAGTATAGAGCTTCTTCTAGATATTAAAAAATGGAACTAATGTATGATCTACCAATCCTTCTTACAGTTATACAACCTGAGGACATAAAATGAACAGTTCAAAGTGATATCTGCACTCCCATGCTCATTGTAGTGTTATTCACAGTAGCCAAGATATGCTGACAACCAGAGTATCCATTGATAGGTGATGAAGAAATTTTGGTGTGTGTATGTTGTGTATGAAATGGGATATTTGTGTGTATATATGTGAATATAATATTCATATGCACATGTATCTACTTAATGGTATATTTTAGGGAGGATATTAATTCACCTTTTAAAAAAAGAAAATTTTGCCATCTGTAATAACACAGATGAGACTAGACAGTATTGTTAAGTGACATTATGCTAAGTGAAACATAAAAAACACCACACCAAGGATCTTACTTGTATGTGGAATCTAAAATGGTTGAACACATTGAAACAGAGAGAGGTTCGAGGTATAGTTCAGTGATAAAACACTGGCCTAGTATATGCAAAGCTCTGTATCTCTAGTATCATAAAAACCAAAATAAAATCATTGAGACAGTAGAATAATAGTTTAGGCGTAGGTCAGGGAGGCAGAGGAAACGGGGAGATGTTGTCCAAAACTTGCAATGCTATACATGTTTAAGCATAGAGATTTAATGTAAAGCACGATGACTGGTTAATAATTTTGTGTTGTATACCGGCAATTTGCTGAGAATAGACTTTATGTGCTGTCACCATATACACAAGATAGGTAACTATGTGAGGAGATGGGATATGTTTATTGATAATTTCCCAGTAGTCATCTCACTACACACACACACACACACACACACACACACACACACACGCACAAAGTCTGCCCAAAAATATATTCAAGTTTGGGGAAGAGAAAAATAGTATGATATTTCTTCAACAGATCGTGCCACCCTCATATTGGGGACCCTAGAGGATGTCATATATCACAGAAATCCCACTACACTGCCGGCAATTAGAGAAGAAATTAAGAATGCATATGCAGCAATCTCAATGACCAAAGTTATGCAAGCAGCAATTGGCCATACTAATAATTGTCTGGAAGCTAATGGCCACAACTTTGAGTGTCTCTTGTAGTTGTAGAAGCCAAAGGTAACTTGTATTAATCCCATGTCTCAATAAATTTAATATTAAAATATTTATACATTTTTCTTTTCCTCAAGTGTGTATATGGTTTTCTGTTGGGGTCTCCATCTGTCAGTCTCTCTATCATATATATATTCATACGTTATATTGTGCATCTTATAAATAAAACAAAATGCATAGCTATAAGGTAGGTCATGGTGATATGTACTATTAGCAGGAATAATAGAGGATAGTGGTGATAGAAAACTAGGGGGGATTGCTTATCTTTATATTATACTTTTATTTTTTTCTTAAAGTTAGCTTTACCTTTGTTAGTAAAGATTCCTCTAAAACAAATTACTATACAGGTCTTTACAAGCTAGTATTTATCAATCATGTTCTACACTCATTGAATTTACAATTACACAATTCAACTTGTGTCTTAAGCGAACTATCCAAAATACTTATGCTATACTGCCATTTATTCATTCAGTCAACAAGCTTTTATTGAATACCTAGCACTATAGAAATCCTTTATTTTTTAACTTTCAGCTGAGAATTACAATTAGAAATTCTCTTTTAAAAATTAGGTATACTTTTGATATGTATAATGACCATATTCACTATAGTGAATTTGTACTTGTTCATAATATGTCTTGATTCTTTTAACCCCATCCCCCTCTCCACCCTTCTTCCCCTCCTTATTTGCAAAAATTTTGTTTCCATTTTTTTGTTTTATTCCTTTTTTTTTCCTTTTCCTTTCCTTCCTTCTCACCCTTGCTTCCCTTTCCCATTGGAACATTTTCTTTATACTTCCCAATATCTGTCATCCATTTTGGTCCTTATTTATGCCTTTAGTTTCTCATACAAGATAAACAATGTGATATTTAACCATATATGTCTTAACTTATTTAACCTAAAAGTATGGTCTCAAGGTCCATCTGTTTACCCAGAAATGTCTCAAATTTATCCTTCTTTATGGTACAGTAATATTCCATTATAAATAAAAACTGAATTTTCTTAATCCATTCATCCATTGATGGGCATTTAGGCTGTTTCCAAGAGTTACCTGTTAAAAATAGTGCAGCTATAAACGTGAGTGTGCATATATCATTGTGATATGATGCAAGTCATACCACATATACCAAAAAGAGGAATAAGTGTCAAAAGAAACCTCTAGTTTTAGTTTTTTGAAGAATCTCCATATGGATTTCCATAGTGATTTTACCAATTTACATGAGTGCAGGATTCTTTTTTCCCCAGAGCCTTGTCAGCATTCATTATTGGGTGATAACCATTCTTTCTAGCATAATATGTAATCTCAGTGTTGTTTTGACTTGCATTTTTCAAATGACCAGTTATGTTCACATTTTTCATACAT
Source organism: Dinomys branickii (assembly GCA_004027595.1). Lineage (NCBI taxonomy): Eukaryota > Metazoa > Chordata > Mammalia > Rodentia > Dinomyidae > Dinomys > Dinomys branickii. The sequence continues at coordinate 19,208 of PVLD010023158.1, read as the reverse complement.
TTAATTACTGTTTGTACTTCTTTGTTCATTTCAGATGCCCATTTTTGAATTGGGTCTTTAAAATTGGGGAGTCTGAGTTTTAAAACTTGTTTATATATTTTAGATATTAGTGTTTTGAGACATAGCTGGCAGTTTTTTTCCCCATTCTATGGATTATCTCTTCACTATGTTGGTGTTTCTTTTGCTATGCAAAAAGGCTTTTTAGTAAGATGAGATCCCAGTTGTTGATCTTTCATAATATTTCCTGTGTGATTGGGGTTTTGTTAATAAAATCTTTGCCTACAGTTCTCTCTTCAGGAGTTTTACCTATTTTACCATCAAGCAGATTAAATATTTCTGTTTTAATATTTTAGATCTTTGATCCATTTCAATTTTAATTTAATACATGATGAGAGATATTGGTCTAGTTTTAATCTTTGACATATGGAAAGCTAATTTTCCTTGCACCATTTATTAAAGATGCCATTTTTTCTCCATTGAAGGTGTTTGGCTTCTTTTTCAAAGTGATGGTAAGTGACTGCACTTAGAGTTGTTTCTGCATCTTCTGTTCTATTCTACTGGTCCTCAGGTCTTTTTTTTTCTTTTGCCAGTACTATGTCGTTTTTTAAGTGGTAGTTTTGTAGTATGATTTCAGAATTTGTAAGGGTCCCTGCCTTGCTTTTCTTGCCCAGAATTGTTTTTGCAATTCTAGATCTCTTCTGTTTCCATAGGAACTTTAGGATTTTTTTCTCTAGTTCTGTGAGGTATAATACTGGTATTTAGATTGGGATTGCATTAAAAACGTTTAATAGTTTTATAAGTATGGCCATTTTCACTATATCGGTTTAAGAACAAGGGATATTTGTCCATTTTCTGATGTCTAATTCTTCTCTTTTATCAGAGTACTGTAGTTTTCAGTATATAGGTCTTTCAGCTTCTTTTTTAGATGGATTCCTAAGTATTTCATTTTTCTTGATAGAAACTGTAGAGTTTGCCTAGCATTTCTCACCCTTTCTTTTCTTCTCTCTTTTCCCATACCTGTCTTGCCCCTAGATAGTTTTTGGGGGGTTCAGGGGTTAAAACCCAGTAAAGTAGGGTATATAAAGTTTTAAATCACAGTGGGTTCCCTTTACAAAGATACAGAGAATTTAATTTTAATCCTTTTAGACCTCAATGATGATTAATGATAAGATAACTGTGTTCACATGTGACTGCTTGATACTGTGAAGCATTACATGTGTCATGGGTGGATAGCTGTAGACTTACTATATTTCCCAGTGCTCCAGGGATGCAGACTATGTAATTGGATCAAAATTCCTTGATAGACAGACAGTACAGTTGTAATCTCTTATTTTTATTTTGTTATATTTTTATAATCCTGGTTATCACACTATATACCCAGGCCTTTAATCTCTTTTTTTATTGGGTAATTCTTCAAATGTTTTAGGGATTCAGGATAAATTGAATTATGGAAGTTAGTTATTACAAAACAATGCAGTCATTAATAGTTACTAATTAGATTTATTAGTAGGGTTATTTTTTGTAAACACTGAATTTTAAAGGAGGAATGTAACTGTAACATGAGTAGGCTTCAATTTTATTAGCCTTTGCTCCTGGATATTGGTCTTACTTACAGAGAGGTAGTTCTGTATTCTGGGTCAGTGGTGTTAGTGTTAAGTCATCTTATAAATCTTTATTGAATGTCTGCCCAGAGCAGAGATTAATGTTTAGTGATTAATAGATGAATAGTGGTGAGCTAGATGAGACCATACATTATAATGCGAAGAAGTCACAGATTCCTGAATTTAGAGGTTCTTTCAGAATTTCTTTTTTTTGACTTACCTTCCTAAAAAGAATTAACATATTGTCATTTTCAGTATACTGGATATCTTTGATATTTCAGCCAATTCATCATGTTTATTATCTTCAATATGGTTTATTGCTTCATGTGCCTTTGGAGGGATGATATTATAAATTCTGATGCTAAATTTATTAAAGAACTAAGTTATCTCAATTAACTGTTTTAAAAGAATCATTTAATGATACTAGCCAGTTCATTCCATAAAAATCATAGAATTTTAATTAATAATTGATTAATTTGGTACCAGGAATTAAACTTATGACCTCATGCTTGCCAGACAGGTTCTGCACCACTGAGCTATGTCCCTAGCCCAATAGAATTTTAGAGTTGGAATGAACTCTAATCCAGATTTCTAATTTCAAATCAAATTCCACAGAAATAATAATCTTATTTTATCCTATTGTCTACCTCAGGTTGTGTGAGTAAGACACTTTGCTGTAAGGCCTTCCCTCAGAGTTTTATAAGTAGAACTACTCTCTAATTTATAAAAATGAATTGCTTCAGAAATGTTTGTAAATGTGTTGTATAGAACTCAGAGCATTTTCTCATAGGAACAATATTATAATTAATGGTGGAGTTCCAGGACTAGTTCTCAAAAGGTGTTAACTTGTTATGTGAATGAAGCTCTCACCTTTTGAATGAAAAATGTTTTTAGTAATCAATACTGGTTATTTTTTGGGAACATAGTAGAGGTGACATTAAAGAGGAACATGTCAAGGACTCTATCTCTTATTTCTTAGGCTGAATAGTGAGTACATGTGTTCATTACATTGAACTCTTGAGTTATGACCAACCTCTTGTAGGAACAACTTGGGTTATGACTGGAATTTTTAGATTTAACTTATGACCAAAGTCTTGAGTTAATAAACAAATTCCAGCAGCCTGCTATTCTAGATCTCTTCACATTCCTATATCTGGTAATCTGAGCAGCTGCTTTGAAGATAACAATATGCAATATAATAATCATTGTTAATTTCTTATCATCTTGTTTTGAAATTGTTTGTTACTTTTTTTTTATTCTCTTTAAAAATACTAGAAAAGCAGCTAAGGAAGGAAGGGAAGATAAAGAAAGCAATCATGATAGAAAAGAACAGTGTTAAAGAAGAGACAGAAACACAATGTTAGACCAGTTTTTAGTTCTGAAAAAGTTGAGACCTAGTGACCACAGAGTCTCCCAAGGAGAGAAAGAATACCAGAGAACTAGATTCCTGATGTTGTTAGGGAAAGGGACTTTCATTCCAAACAATAGCCACCTTCCATTTCATCTTCCCTTCCTGCAAGCCAAAGATGTCAACTTGAATGGTGAACATAGTAGGAAATTGTTGTTTCTGGTAAACAAGGCACATTTTATGACTTTTTGGTGAACACACAAGGAAAATTATTGATGTTTCTGACAAATCACGCACATTATACAACCCTTTTTATTATGTAAAGGTTAGTTAAAGGGTGCTTTGGGAGGCTTAGAATGCATTATAGGTATTTTCACTATTTCTTATGGGAAAATTAGTCTTAATTTAAAACCATCACTTGTAAATGAATTGAGTTCATAAGTCAAGGGACTACTTTATGTTTTCTGAATTTTTATGTGCCTGAAATACTTGATAATTTTAATAATGTCTTACTACTGGAAGTTCACTTTGAATATGAACAGTTTAAAAATTATTTAATTGTAGATGTTTAAAGAAAAAATGATTAAATTTATGAAAGGATAAAAAGTTGGTACTTCTGAAATGTCAAAGGTTTAGATTTGATGGTAGATTTATGTTTATTTTCTATAATATTACTTCATTTTGTTGTTGTTAATTTAAATATATCACCAGTCTTTTATCTGGCAGCCATCTGTAGGCATGGTTTTGACAGAGGAAAGAAAAAAGATAGTGATTTACTTGAGGTAACTAAACAAATTGTGAAAGGCAAACACATGTATGTGCAGTTACACATGTATGTGCAATCATGCGCTAGATATTACTCTGATTTGCAGTTACTTGAACTAAAGGCTTCTGAAAAAGAGAAAATAGAGAAGTATAGCTTGTACAAGGTCTCAATCTGGAGAAGGGCAGTGAGGAAAACAGTAAAGCCTCAGGAGCCTTGGTTACTGTAGTGCAGAGATTTGAGGGTACATAGAGGTAGAATAGGATAGGAAGGAGCTTGATTTCAGCACAACGGTGGAAGCAGTCATTGATATGTTTGAAATTGTCCTAATTCAGGGAATACCTTACACATTTATAAATATAATCAAAAACTGGCTACCATTTAAGCAAACAACTGAGCCAGTTTTCTCAATAATTTGGTTACTTTTTTGTGAATGGAAGTTATTTTGTTGTTGATTTCCTTTTGGGTATTTTGCAGTGTACATTTATTGTTTTTAATATTGAGGCATTAATCCAGCTATACAACTTATTTATAATTAGGTAAAGATCAAGAGTTACTTGCTTTTTTGGGAGATACTTGACCTAAGCAGAGTTTTCCTCACTAAATTGATAGTGAATTTTGGAAAGATGCGTGTCCATTTTACAGATCTTTCTCTAATATTACTGTGGAGAGGTTTTCATTATCCTATCTTTCAGCTCCATTTGTAGAACATTACCATGAAAAAATTGCCCTAAGGAATCTTTTCGTTAGAGTTTATCAGCTAGTTATATAGAAATGTGCAAAATTGATCTTGTGACTAGTATCTAAATTTAGCACTCAGACTATACAATGTAGAGTGCAATTGCGTGAAATAAAGGAAGCTAGAACAAAAGAGCATTTGAAAAGATTAAAGCCATTTAAGAAAGAAATAGTGTTGAAGACTTCGAGGGCTTTAAAAAACAAAGATGTAAAGCAAGAAAAAGAGGAGTGTTTCAGTTTCATATAGTCCTTACTCATCCAGAGTAGCTATCTGTCATCTTTCTCTTCTCCCTTCCCCGCCTTCAAATAAATCAGCTTCTTTTATTTAAAGATAAAAGTAAAAAGAGAAAAGAAACAAGAGAAACCTAGAGAGGCAACGAACAGAAAATACAATTTGACATTTTAATAATTAATTTACTTTCTGCCTGAACCACAAATTTTATTTTGTCTTCTTAGGCATGCATTGAGAACATAACCACTCAATTAATATTGATTGAAATTATAATTTTATATTTGTTTACATGTTAGCTTTCTATTGCTGTGACAAAACACCTGAGGTAAACAACTTGATATTGTTTTGGTCTAGAGTGTTTTCCCATACTCTCATGGGTTCAGAGGTGGGGTTTTGGAATGTGAGTAATGATGGTGGTACTGCACTAATCAGTGCATTGATCCATTGATGAGTTAGTTCATAGCTAAGTGTACTATTGGGAGGCAGTGCCTGTTTGGAGGTGGGTCATTGAGGGCATGACCTGGAAAGGTGTAGTCTTATCCTTCGCTCCTCCCTTCTCTCTCTGCTTCTTGACTGCTGTAGGATGAGCAGCTATCCTCTGCCCAGGTCCTTCTGACCATGGACTACAACTGTGATAGAATATAAACTTCTCTACCTTTAAGTTTTGGGTGTTGGTTATTTTGTCCAGTGATAGAATAGTGACCAAGACATAACTTAAAGTGTGAAAAGTATATTTTAGTTTGGGTTTTCAGATGCTTCAGTGTATGGTTGCTTGGGCCCATCATTTTGGGCCTGTAGCCAGGAATGAAATCATTGTGGGCAGCGCATGGTAGAGCAAAACTGCCCCTCTCGTGGCTACTGGGAATCAGAGGATGTGGGGAGGTTCTGGGTCCAAATATACCCTATAAGGTGGTGTCCCCAGTAACGTTCCTCCAACTAGGTGCTACCACCTGAAGGTGCCCCCTCCCCCACAGTGCCATCAGTTGGAGATCCAGCCACCAACACATGAGCTTTTTAGGGACATTTATGATACAAACCATAAACATTTATGAACAGAAGAATAACCTTAGTATATTAGCTGTCCATTCTGAAACTCAGTCTCCCCCTCCTTTTTTCTTTAACAGATCCCAGAATTATTAAGAAATGCTACATGGCAAAGATGGAGAAAAGACAGTTCAGGACACTTACTAGATGCTGCAAAGGTAAGATTAAACCTATAATTCAACATGTAGTAGGAAAAGTATATAAACTCTTGGAACATTTCCTAACTTATACTATATATTTAATACATATTTTACATTTTTCAAATAATTTTCTTTTTCATGTATTTCTAAATACTGGCAAGAAGGTATTTTCCTGCTGCTAGAAATGCAGAAAGAAATCTTGCTATTTTTCTACCCCTGGAGAAATCTGAATCTCTTGAGATCTGTGCTAACTAAAGTAACATTTTCAGAAGGCTTCTATACAAGTGATGGCAGTTGTTGACACATAAATTTATCCTGGTAATTTGTATCTGATGTATAGAATGTTGTAGTTTTTCAAGTGAGTGAAATTTCTTTATCTTTGAAAATTTTCAAATAGTGGAACATCAAGAGATTATAAGTTTATTAGAGCTCATGAGGTAAGTGATGTTTAGTTTACATAATGATGAGGGTTAATTTTCATAGCTAATGTGAATGAAAGACATCTTTTAAAATTCCCAGTGCTTTAAAATGGAACAGTTAAATCTCTGTGTTAGAAAAAGACTAGAAAATTAGAAAATAGTCTACTTTTTAATTTTTTTCTCATTATTTCCCATTGAAGTATAAGACATTGTTCTGATTTATGCAGAGGCTGTAGAAATGAAAGATTTTTCATTATTAAACTAAAGCTTTAAGGGGAAAATACGCTTAATTGTCTCATTGTCCATGATGCCGTGAATTTTATTTACATTTTAGGCTTTTGCTTTAAGACCTTGTTATTGTATGTGTTGTTCACCAGACCCCTTGATAAAATGTGTTGCTCAGTCTTTTAGAGGAAAAAAATGTCATAAAGATGTTTCAGACTAGAAATTACTTTTTGATGTTTTCCTTTTACAAAGTGCTTTAAAATTGTTGATCCAAAATCAATAACCCATTTAAGGTAGTTCTTATGTTTCAACTAGTGAGAACGAGAAGGTAGTTTTGCTTTTTGTAATTCCTTTTTTATAGCCTGGTTCTGAGATGATACTGTTGTTTATGGTATTGATACATATTTGTGTTTGTGAAAGACTTGTTCTTTAATAGTGATCATTCTGATTATTGAAAAAGCAACATTAAACCTGTGAAAAGGCCTTCAATATTAGCAAGCCTAAAATTAAAACATAATCATTAATATCTTGTTACCTATATTTTCTCAAATAATTTTATTTTTATATGTGTCTAAATTTAGCAGTAATTTTAAGGCCTTTTAAAATTTTATTGCAGGTACGATAATAGCTGAGGCTAGTTGGGAGATTTGCAGATAACTATTTTATTAACTAATTCAACAAGCATTGAAATCTATATTTCATATATATGTAAAACACTGGTATATACCATGAGAGAAGAAGACAAAAGATACTGTTCCTGGCTCTAAGAAATTTACAGGGTAATAGGAAAGACAAAATGTGTGTGACTGTAGCATAAGACAGACTGTGGAGTACTAAAAGTACCTGTTCCTTAATATGTGTGTGAGCAAGGATAATAAGAAAAAGGACTACTTGCATAAAATCAGCAGTATTAATTGTACAACAAAAATATATACAGAAAGTAAGCAAATAAGATATAAATTAACTGTATATTATCCTTGCTTATCAATAATAGAGTAACAGATTATTAGCACAGTAGTAGTGAATGACAGTAAAGGCACCACTGTAAGTTAAATAAAAGTATAATACAAGTTAAATGTTTTAAATGTTAATTTCAAAGGCTATTTAGAGAAAGTGATTTCTGCATGAATATTTGTTAATCTCAATATTCATTATATAAATTTAGCTGTAAGCTATTTATGAAAATATTTTCCTTTACTGTGTCAGGCTAAAAGCAATGCCTTTGAGTTTGTTTTGGGGATATTCATTAGAGTAGATTGTTTCTCCATTGCTTTGAATCATCTCAAATTCTGTAATAGCTATTAAATTGGTTGGTATCATTTTCAATAGGCTCTCCAGGCATGGCCGTTGATAGAAAAGAGGACATGTTGGCATGGTCACGCAGGTGGAGGACTGCACACAGACCCAAAAGAAGGGGTAAGAGCAAATAACAAGTAACTGGGAATTCTTGTTGATGATTGTACTTGCGTAGGAGGTATATGTATTTTAACATAATCATATTCTAGTATATTTTGATTGATTCTTCTAACTGACATTCTCTAATGCCAAATCATATGCACTGACTAAAGTTATATGGGTTAGATTTTCTGTGGTGTAAAGCCAACCAACCAACCAACCAACAAACAAAATTTCAAGATTGGTTGAAAGAGAAAAATTTATTTGTCAACCTAATCATTTTGGTTGTCTAAAATAATATTGGTTGAGCTTAGTTATTATGTATCCTAGCCTCCATAAACAGCCAAGTTAGATTTAGGCAATTAGTGTGTATATATGTGTTTTAAGGTTGATGTTTTCCCATGTATTTGCTTAGATTCTGGATATCCACTAACTTCATGGTGGATCCTCCCCTTAACCCATCTATTTAATTATCCATATTCTTTATCATTGATGTTATTATTATATAGGTTTGCTAAATGTTAAGGTCACTGAAATGAAAAGATTTAATTGCACTATACTTTTCCTAAGTGAGTGAAAATGTCATCAAAATTCTGTTACATATTTTTCTACCTGGCCCTTTTTTCTGCTTGCTTGTTTTCTTCCTGTCTTCCCTCGATGAGACAGAGACAAAGAGTGAGTGTGAAAGGGAAATAGGAGAGAGAAACGAGAGAGAAAGAAAGAGAAGTGGCAATTGTAATTTAAGAGTTGATAGCCAATTGTGCAAATTGTATGTAGAAGTGCTCTATAAAAATTACACTTATTTACAAAACAAATAGTGCTTATTTTGTTGGTAGGTGATTGGTAAGAAAGTGCTTTTCTTTTCCTTTGGTTCCCGGTGTAATTCTTTTCTTTCACGGAACTCAAAGCACTCTACATTCATATTTCTGTCTGTTTTTAAAAAATATTACTATCTTCCATGGCTGTCTAGAAATAGCAAAGTACCATAAGGGAAAATTCTAAAAAATTAAGCCAAGTAGTGAAATTTGTTTATGCATGCATTAGTCTTTAGCATGACATTTGCCAGTTTTCTAGCTCTGATTTCATACATCATCAACCAGCTATATGATCTTCTTTTGATTTCTAAAAATTGACTTCCTTTTGGAATAAAGAATTCACTGACTCACCAATGAAAGCATCAGTCTGCTTAGTAGTTATTTTAAATGGACTGTTCAATTATTAAATGGATTGTTGGGTACACATCTATCTCATGTAACATAATCCATTTTTTTCTCAGGGCCTAATCACTCTTGGATAAACTTTTTATTGAAGTTTCAGACCAACAGAGCTTAGAAAACAAACCCTGAGGTATAGAGAACATATTAAAAATCACAAAGCTTTTCTGACAAGCATTTACCTCTCCTATCCTAAACTCATTATGCTTACATTCATAATTATGTAGAGAAAATTCTCAAGTAACACTCTGAATTTCTCAGTCATCTATTGAACCTGCTTGTCTTGTTTTGACCTAGCTTTTATGAAGCCACTGTTGTCTCTAACACTATTGAAGTAGTTATTAGCTTTGGCTGAGGAGATAGTTCTTTTTTCTATATAGTTTGTCTGTCACCAGACTTGGTCTCTGAGTTTCTTAAACTTAAATCACCCCACTGTACCAGGCTCATTGACTCCTGTCACAGGAAAAGAATTTTTAGGGCATATCAAGAAAAGGCATGAGTATGGTTTATTAGGCAGAGAGAGTATAGTACATACTCAAGAGGGGAGTATGGGTACTCCAAGAAATGAGATACACTACAGTTTAGAACTAAATGTATTTGTTCTTTTCTTGAGAGTATGAAAGACTAGTAATAAAACTGCCCCCCTGTTATGGTTGATATATTGTGTCAACTTGGGGAGTGTAGAAGTTTGGCTGAGTGACTCAGCAGGAAGCCAGGGTGCTTACTTTGTACACATCCTGAGCCTGTGGAAGAGGAGGGCATGGAGACTTTGTGAGAGCTACACGCCCCATGGCTGGGGGTAGGCTGTTTCCAAGGTAAGGGAAGGAAAGAGGCTGCTTGCAGCCATTCTTCCCTTTTGCTCTGGTTGTTTTTGCTGTGCTTTGCCACCATGAACATTTGCCCTCTGCCATGTGCCACTCTGCCTCAGAACCAGCCAAGTATGAACTGAAACCTCCACAAACTGTAAGCTAAATAAACCTTTCCTTACTTCATTTTGGGCGTTGGGTATTTTATTTCAGCAATGAGGAAAAAGTAACCAAGATGCCCCCCAAGGGTACAAGCCCATTTGCTGGTATATTTTTAAAAAATGTTTTGAAACAAGGTCTCACTATGTAGTTTAGGCTGGCCTTGAACTCACTGGGTAGCCCATGCTGGCCTTGAACTTGTGACAGTCTTTGTGCCTCACCCTCCCCAAGTGCTGGGATTACAGATGTGTGCCACCACACCTGGCTGTTTTTTAAGTTTTTGAATAAGTGATTTAAACATTCTCTGGATTTGCTCAACCTTTTGTTTACTTTCTTAATTGGAACAGTTTATGACCTTCTAGTGCTGAGTCTGGCAGGGAAGGATTATAAATCTGACCACGGACTGCTGACATAGGGCAGTCCTCCTTTCACAGCCAGTCACCTTGCTTTCTTAATCGAGCCAATTGAAATGAATCTGGTAGGAATAGGTGTAAATCTGCCAAATAATTTTGACATGAGGCATTTTTCGGCTAAGTGTTGGAAGTTGCAGTCTTTTTCAGAGTACAACTTTTAGTTATGATTTTCTTCTCTGTTTTCTACCTGTGTTTTATTTTTTCTGTCCTACCTCACCCCCCACCTGACTTTGATATCTTTTACTTAAGGGGTTCCTAAAGGTCTCATGGTCCAGCCTTTTCTAACTTTATTTGTTATTAATACGTTTGTCATACATATTGATCACACTCATCATAGGGAATTTGTACCTGTACATAATATCTTAATTCTTTTTCCCTCATCCCTGTCCCCACCCTTCAGCCCTGCTTCCCTCCCCATTTGCGAGAGCTTTGTTTCTGTTTTTTTTCCTTCTATTCTCTTTTGTTTTCCTTTTCCCTCCCCCATCCCTTGTTTCCCTTTCCATTTGAACATTTTCTTTCTACTTCCCAATATGTATCATCATTTTGGTCCTTATTTACACTTTTTATTTCTCACCTGACAGTCCAACTTTATGTAACTATTTTTCTTTTGAGCATTGGCATTGTTCTTGCCTAGCCAGAGCCTAAAAAGCTTGTCCTGAATCATCTAAAGGAGACATAGGAATATCAGCACTTGGTGTTTGTACAACCATTACTCTTTTATAGTCTGAGAGGGCAGGGGCATACAAGACATGAGCCCACAACAACAATGGATGATCATGCAACATAAAAAAATTCAAGGCATAGTATTCTAGCCAGACAAATTCAAACTTTATTTCTCCAGGTTGTTTCAGAAAACCAGCACAATAGTCATTTGTTGATATTTATGGCAGAGTCTGGTATCGTACTGATCTATGAATACAGATCTTTTAATGCAGAAGACACATTTGTAGAGTTGTTAGTAATGTGCACACAATTTCCTGCTCTGATAATGGCACAGGTTCTACCTTGTGCTGCTGTTAGAATGCCTAGGGCCAACTGGCTTTGCAAAATGGCTTTGCTCATCATTTTTACTTCTGAATTTAGTAATGAAACATTCTTCTGCAATGTCTTTTAGAGTCTTTTGGTTATAGTCAGTAAGAGATTCAATATGTCTTATTATACTTTTAAGTTTTATTTGTGGAATAAAGATGGAGGTCAAGTGATCATACCAGTGAATAACTGATCTGTGGTCTATCAATGTAACAAAACTGGGAGGTTGACTGGTCAATCTGTAGTTTTAACTCAGTTCCCTTGTATCCATGTATCCCTAAGGTATATCTTTTTATCTGCTCTGGAGTCAACCAAGGCCATAAGTTTGTGTCATAGAGCCACTGTGCACCATTTGGGGCTAGCCATCTTATTCTAGCCCTTGCCTTTCAGTCAGTAGCAAACAAATGATTGTCTTTTAACGTAGTGTGACTGCAGCTCTATATAGGAATCTGTCCTGTATTTTTGGTGGCATTGTTCTATTTATCATAAGAATGGGCTTTTTTTGTTCCTCACAATGGATGTTAGTTGGCTGAGTAGTGCCATAGTGGATGTCACTCTGGTGTGTTTATCTAAGACCTGAAATATTTATCTATAAATTGATGATTGTCATTTATCATGGGAGTTTTAGGAGTGTGGGATAGTTTGGGAGCTCTATATTTCCATATCTGAATATTAATTGTGGCTAGAGAAAAATTTTTCCATGACCTCTTTTATGAAGAACCTCATTTATTGGCCAATGAGAGATACTAGATCTAGTAGCAAGCTTTACAGTCAGTACTGCACTTTGTAGTTGTTTTATAAAATTTTGAATCTTGCTCTAATTAGTTCCGCATAGAGGAGATAACCATTATGGGAGCCCAGAAGCGCTAGAACGGGGCAGTTCCCAACTTTCTATGGCAATAAATTATAGGTGTAGCTGGAGAGTGCCAGCAGAGGCTGGTGCAGTGCTTGGAACTTCCTTTTTATATGTACCCTAGTGTTTAATTTAAAAAAAAAATATATATATATATACATACTTTCCTCTGTTTAACTGTTTAAGAACAAGTTAAAGTGAGACCTGTGTTGGTTAACATTAATAGCTCTGTCTCTGTCTCTTTGTCTCTCTGTCTATCTCTCTCTCTCTCTCTCAGTCCAGGCTTCTCAGTGATTACTTTTGGAGTCATTTGCAGAGCCTCTTAGCTTTTGGCTCTCTTTAGTTTTTCTCTGTCACATTGGGTCACAGTCTTTCTTGACAATATGGCTTCTCTTGGAAGCATGATAATATTCCCCTCTTTACAGAGCCTCCTTTTTGAACAGTGTACTCTGGTTGACTCCTGTTTTTTTTAATCTAACAAGTCTCCCTGTTCAGGAAGTTGGGTGACTCACTGGAGTTGTAGGATCCTTTAGAGGTATCTGATCACATTTTGGGTCCTGGCTGACCTTGGAGGGCAAGGGTCAAAATATTGGTTGTCTTGTTAACTCAGTTACCTTTTTTTTGCTTTGGTCTCTTAAGCTTCACTCACTGAATGTCTAGAAGGACAGGTACATGAGGTTTGAAGTGAGAGCAGTAAGTTGAACTATCATAATCTTAACTGAATATCAAGCACATTGAAATATTTAAAATAGGGTCAGAGAACTGTTACTGTGATATTGTTGGTGTAAAGCCGGTTTCCATCTGGGGTGATAGGTCCTAAGAACTAGGTACCCACGGATGAAAAGAAAAATGAGAGAGAAAGTTATGGGATCAGGGGGCTTCAGCCTCTCCTACTGATGCTTAGATTATCATTTTCTGTAACCTTTTATTGAGAAAGAACAAAAGCAGCAACAGGGGAAATGGGAAGAATAACCAACAGGCTTAGTGAGGACAATACAACTTAACTATCACAGGAATGAGACTTGACTCTGTTAGCCATCATGTGATCATTCCTTCCTTTGGGCATATCTCAGCAAAGCATCTAGTATTGTCCCACAGCTTTCCACAGGGACAAAGGTCCTGCTATTATTTCCTTTTACACCAATGCTTTTGCTAGACTTCCTCCAGAATCAAATAATCATATGGCTTGGTCAGGCCCAAAGTCTCAAATATGTAATACATTGAAAGATAAACTAAAGAATGTCCTTTTGCACATTATATATATATTTTCTACCAATCATGGTTGTCTTGGAAGTCTAGTTCTTGTAGAATGTTAACAGATAGTAGTTACGTGGTTTTATAGGAAACCTTTGAAATCAAGAGAAAACAACTGGCCCAAACCAGGGGTTGCTCTGCATGTACAGCACCCCCCAAACTGAGGTCAGCTGGCATATCCAGCCTGCTTAGTGCCATGGTTATTAATAATGAGTAGGGTGTATTAGGCAAAGAGAGAGTATAGTAAAAATGAGGTGAGTGTGGGTGCTCAGAGAAATGAGACACACTACAGTTTGTTTTTGTTTCTTTTTTTGTGTTTTTGAGACAAAATTTCTCTGTGCACTTCTGGCTGGCCTTGCAGTCACTTTGTAACTGAAGCTGGCCTCAAACTCATGCTAATCCTCCTGCCTCAGCCCCTCAAGTGCTGGGATTATAGGCGTGAGCCACCATGCCCAGCTTACAGTTTAGTGCTGAATAAATTTGCAACTTTTCTTGCAGAAATGAAAAAGTAAGGAAAAAACCCTGCCTACCCATTCTCCCCTCTCCTTCAAATGGATACCAGCCCATTTGCAGGCATTTCTTTTAATAGGTGATGTAAATATTCTCTGCATTTACCCAACCTTTTGTTTAATCTCTTCGTTGGACCAATTTGTGGCCTTCTAGTGCTGGGGCTAGGAGAGAAAGAGTATGAATCTGGCCAAGGATTGTTGATACTGGGGTAGTCCTTATCTCAGATCCTGGCCCCTATACATTACTTTTTATTTGAACTGATTTATGCCCTTTTAATAGTGAATCTGGTGGGAACAAGTGTAAATCTAGCCAAAATATGTTGACTCGAGAATCTCTTGGGTGATGTCAGCTAAGTCCTAGAAGCTGCAGTCTTTACCGAGTACAATTTTTAGGTACAATTTCCTTATCTCCCTTTTACCTTTTATTTCTTCTACCTTATGCATATCTCTGAAACTAGTTCTTCAGGAAGAAGAGACTTACCCTGTGGTCTATAGTTTTGCAAAGTCATAGCACTCCATCTTCGTATTTTTTCTCTCAACACATATTTTGCCCCAAGTAGCATTTTTCAAAGCTGACCTATATTCTCTGAGTTAGTATATTTCTTGCTATTAAAATTTAGGAAACTTTACAACCAGAATTCTTCGGTAAATTTTTCGTTAGTTAAAGAAAAGGTGATTCTGCTACCTGTACTGAAAGACCTTTTTCTTCCTCTTCTGATCAAAACTCAATGGGCTTTGAAGGAATGAACCCATGTGCTGTTGCTTCATGCCTGACAACATTTCTGGGGATATAGTTATCCATCTGTGAAGCAAAACATGTATTTAATTTATTAATATAGTTACTTTAACATCTGAAAATTCTTCCAATTATGTTACTTCTATCATTTTACTTTCTTGATAGTTTTCTAGTGCCCTGCCCATGTGATTATTAATCATAGATATTCACTTGTACCACATTTGGCCACAAGACTCCTCTCCTTCAGGTCATACTATCAAATTGACTTTTATTGCATATAAGCAGTACAATTTGTGACTGTCAGTTATATACCTTTGAATCACATGTGTCCACTTTTCTTTATGTAGTCACATGCTCCATAACAATATTCTAGTCATCAAGAAACCATATATATGTGTGTGTGTGGGTATAGATATAGATATAGATATAGATAGTGTGGAGGTCCCTAAAGATTATAATGGAGTTGAGAAAATTCCTATTGTGCGGTAAAAAAATAGCTGAAGTAGAGGCAATAAAGAAAACTGCTACACAAGATGTAAAAGAACAATCAAGAAAATTCCACTGAGAGGTTTAGAGAAGCTTTAGCAAATTTTAGTAAGCTCCTTAAAATGTTGAATACGCAGACCCAAACAATGAACCACTAATAGAGAGGAATGTCTGTGGTACATTATCTGGTTACAAGCAAATCTGTGATGAGACAAAAATAAATCAGGCAAAGCACCATGAACGTATTTCTGAGGAGTGGCGCTTTCTCAGGATGAGTTTCAGGCAGGTCCTGTAGGAATAGTCTAGAACGAAGTGTTGCTTCTGAAGACCTTTTAGTGGAATAAGACATGGAGGTGGAAATCAGTGATACTGGTGATTTTGACCATTCATAGTATTAGGTTAATGTTTGCCATTGTGTACCAGATTTTAGCAAAAAAATGTTTTAAAAAGTTAAAATAGAAGACTCTTTATAGAATAAAGATATAAACAAAGAAAATATTTTTGTACAACTACACAGTGTTTTGGGGTTTTAAAATATTATTTCAAGAATCAAAATATTTAAAAAGTTAAAAAGTAGTTTAGGAATTGAGTGTAGCCTAAGTGTAAATTCTACAGAAGGTTACAATAATGTGCTAGGCCTTCACATTCATTCACCGGTTACTCACTGACCTACTCAGAGCAACTTGTAGTTATGCAAATTCCATTCATGGTAAGTTTCCTACACAACATTTTAAAATTTTTATATTTTCTGTGCTTAGATATGTTTATATACAGTTACCATTGTGTTGTATTTGCCTATAATACTCAGCACAGTAACATTTTGTACAGGTTTTATAATAGGCTATACCATATAAGTTACATATGTGGTAGGCTATGCCATCTAGTTTTGTATAGGTATATTCTGATGTTCATAAATGAATTCACCTACCCACACATTTTTAAGAATATATACCTATTATTAAGGAATGCATGACTATATTTGATTTTGACCCACTGTGTTATGAGTGTGGTGTTTTGTTGTTCTGTGTACAAGGAGATACTCCTTTCATTTCTTACCTGTCCAGCTTTTTGCAGCTTATGAAACCCTATTTAATACCAAGTAAGTAAATATTTAAAAATAGTCATTGTGGTGATTTAGTACATCAAATATTAGGTGTACCTCCTGGATATTAATAAGAATTTGTTTTCATATGTTTGAGAATAGATAAATTATTGAATGAGCATTTATTGAGCATTGATCCCAATATGAGACAAGTTTCCTTTTCTGGTATCTTTTGCTTTGGGCTGCTGTCTTGGTTACTTTTGTCTCATTGCTGAGACAAAATTAAGGAAGAAAAAGTGCCCAAAATAAAGGAAGGAAAGCTTTATTTGGCTTACAGTTTGTGGAGGTTTCACTCTATAATCTGGCTCCAAGGCACAGTGGCAGGGCACAGGGGCAACACTACAATACAGCACAAGACAGCAAAAGCAGCAAGATCAAAAAGAGGGAGGGGAACAAGCATCTTTCCCGCCCTTCTATTGTAAGCAGGCTACCCCCACCCAGGGGCATGTAGCATTCATATAATCTCCATGCCCTCCTCTTACACAGGCTCAGGATGAATACAAAGTAAGGCCCCTGGCCCCTGCTCAGTCACTTAGCTAACCTTCTAAACTTCTCACATTGACACATTGAACAACATCCCAGAGGGTAAGGGCATGTCCTTTCCACCCCAGGATGCAGAACTGCTGAGTCACTTAGCCAAACCTCTAGACTCCTCAAGTTGACACAATGTATCAACCATAATAGCCACCACCTTATTTTCAGTTACTTTAATCTCTTTGGACAGCTGTCTGCCATTTTCAAACTTTTTCTTTTAAATTCATTTCTAGAAAAAGTATGACATAGTTTTATTATTACCAAAGACCTTGATGAGCCAGTTTGAATTTTTTTGTTTCTTGTATGTTTTTTTCCATAATCTGGTTGTTTTTCTTTAATTATGACTGTGTAATTCCAATATATATTTAAAACCTTTATAAGAATTTGTATTTCTCATACTAACTTGCTACTAGTTTTACATTGTAATGGGCCTTAAAATATCAATTTCATGCTTTAAATTTGATGTTTAGCTACAGCAAGAAGGCCACATTATTATGTATTTTGTTAGCAGAGGAGGAAGGTAGTTTTGCTTCTACTTTTACCAATATTTCTGTGGCATTCAATTTTAGAAAACTTTTGTTGTCATGTTATTACCATTATGTTTTAAAATACCTTTGAGTTTTTATTTACTTTTTAATGATTTTAAAAAGTTAAAGAATTTCATAGTATCTGCCTAAGTCTTAGGGAGACTTGAAGAGAAATTGTTATCACCTGTTAGTCACTTCAGAACTGTGACTCTTGAGCAAAAACTTCATTTCTTTAATCATTTGGTATTTTTTCTCATCATGTGATTACTCTTAAGAGAGTAGTTTTTCAAATAACCCAGTTTCCTGCCATCCTCCTTTACCATTTCCTACATTTCCCACACTTTCTTTAAGAATGTGACTGTTCTTTTCTCCTTTCCCTCATCCCAGTTGTTCTTTCCTTTTGAGCAGTTTCTTTCCCTTTCATTATATCTATTGTACCTTTCAGAATTTATTTACTTTTTCAGGTTCTTACACTAGGGAGACCATACAGTGTTTACACATGAGGGTCTGATTTATTTCACTTTTGAGTATGGTCTCTAATTTCATCCATTTACTTACAATCTTGCAAGCCTATATCTAATAATCTGAGCAACTATTTTAAAGATAACTATGTAATGCAACAACCATTGTTAATTTCTTTGTTTTTGAAATTCTATATCGTTTTTGTGTTGTTTTGTTTTTCTTTTTGTTATTTTGTGTTTGTTCTTTACTCTTTAAAAGAAGTTATTTTTATTACACACAAATCTGTTTGGTAAATACACTCAAATATTCTATCTAAAAATGCAAAGAAAAAAGAAGTCAAAGAGTATAGACTTGAAACGTGGGGGAAGAATTCTTCAGTGACTCTAAATTAGTTTGAACACTAACACTAAAACGAATGCCTGCTGTTAGCCCAACCTTTATCCTTTTAAAATTAATTTTATTGGCATATTTTAGATGTACATAGTGATCACATTCATCATAAGGAATTTGTACCCTTAAATAGTATATATTGACTCATTCCCTAATCATCTCCCCTCCCTTCAACCCTACTCCTCCCCCATTATTTACAAAACCTTTGTTTCCATCTTTTAAATTAATTTTATTGGTACATTTTAGATAGACATAATGATCACATTCATCACAGGGAATTTGTACCTGTCCATAATATATTTTGATTCTTCTCGCCAATCCTGTCTCTTCCTTTTAAACCCTCTTTCCCTGCTTGTTTACAAAAGCTTTGTTTCCATTCCTTACATTCTCTTTTTTCTTTTCCTTTCCTTCCTTTCTCCCTCCCCATCTCTTTGTTACCCTTCCCATTTGAACATTTCCTTTCTTTTTCCCCATATCTGTTATATCTTTTGGTCCTCATTTGCCCTTTCAGTTTCTCACACCAGAGAAGCAATGTGATATTTAAATGTGTATGTCTGATTTATTTCACTTAAGAGTATGGTCTTTTTTTTTTGTTTCTTTATCAAAGTGTGTGTTTTTGGGTTTTTTTTCATTTTATTTATTTATTTTTTTATTTTAGAAACATAAAAGTACAAAAACATATTGACAAACAGACACCCATTATCATAGAAAATAGTACAATCACAACTAATCTATAGACAAGGTGATATGGTCTCAACAGTAGTTGTTGCTTTATCCATTGATATCTTCGAATTGTAGATGTATGGACCCATATACAGACATGCAAATT
>PVLD010023157.1:0-27970 GCA_004027595.1 Dinomys branickii | reverse complement strand
ATGTCATCACATAGTTTATTGTAACTTGCTGTAACCTGCCCCTCTTGTCCCCTTCCTGGGCTGAAAATTTGCTTAAGCTATATGACTAAACTTGCTCCGCTCCCTGTTCTGTATGCGCTGATAGAGTGTTCCTAGCTGAAACTTGACCACCACCCCTTAGTCTGTATCTGCTGATAGAGTGACCCCTAACTGAAACTAGACCCCCACCCCTTAGTCTGTATCTGCTGATAGAATGAAACTTGACCACCACCCTTGACCCCCACCTCTTAGTCTGTGTGTGCTGATAGAAGCCCCCAACTGAAATGTACCCCCACCCTAAGTTTGTGGTTTTTGTGGTTTGCGAGCTTAAAAACCCAGCCATCCACCCACTCATCGCTCTCCTTGCCTGCGTTGCACTGGAGACGCCGCTGGGTACCAGCTTAAATAAAGCGCTCCTTAAAGAGATCCATTTTGTTCCGGGCTTCTTTTTGGGGGTCCCACAGTCACCAAGCCTTGTAGCTGTGACTTCCCCATCTGTCCTCTCCAACTCACCTGTCATCTGAATGCTCCATCCTGACCTCCCCTGTGATCCTGGCCCATCTGTCCAGATTCCCCATGGTGGCTGTTAGCAGTCACATCTGAGTCCAAACCAGCTGGCCGCTTTTCTTCTCACCCGTGAGCCTTTGCTTTTCTGTTCCCTCCATCTGAAGTTTCCTTCTCTCCTTCCCCACCCAGCTGATGCTCTCCCACCCCATGCTGACATCAGCCCCTCCTCCACTGGACTGGTAGCCCCATCCTGGGCCTGTTACTCCAGCCCTTATTACTGACTGGGCTGGTGACGCCCGCTCTTCTGCCTGCTCCAGAATGGACTCCTCTCAAGACAGAAGCCATTTCTTCTACCCCTGTCCCTTAGCTCCCAGGAGGGTGGTTACTGCAAAATCAGCACTCAACTTTCTGCCAGCTAAGTTGATGAACACAGAAAAAATGGTTCACCTTCCTTAAGAAGATAAAAGCCTCAGAATAAGCGATCTTCATGGGCCTTTTATAAGAGGAAACAATAAACTTCTAGATAAGTGTTTCCACTGCTCCAAATGAAAACACTGGCTCCCTGGGCAGTTTGACATCCACCAACAAGCTAAATGGAGAAACATTTTTATTCATTGAAACAACAGGCAGTAGCTACCACATCCAACTGAAGCATATTCATGGCTATCTCTGCAAATATACACAAGAGTCTGTGGCCAGAGTGTGTTTCTGAGAGGAGGCCTGGATGCTCAGAGCCAGGAGGAGAAGGAGTTGTCTGATGAATATTCTGTTTAGTCTCACTTGCCGGTTAATCCGTTTAACCTGATATGAAAGGAGTATGGTATTAAGGCTGACAATCCCACTACTGCCACCCTTAAGCCACACAAGCTTTGGCTTGCAGGCACTTCCTTCCTCTACATCCTTCTCCTTTACTGTAAAACAGTAGCTGCATTACATGCAAATAAGATATATAGTCATTGGCCAGAATGACCAACTTTGTTTTGACCTGTGTGATGGTCTTCAGCACCTTACTTTGTACCCTACTTCCCCCTTTTGATAACAAGTTGGTGCCTAGAGTGGATTGACTAGAAACTTTTTTGTCTTCTTTGCAGCCACCATCTTCTTGGTTGGAAGCAGAATGGTTCCTGCAGCTACCAAGATGGCTTGGGAGTAAGAAAAACAAGGTGCTCAGACCAAAAATATTTCTCAGTCTCAGAGCCAGCCCAGTGAAGCCAACTTTACTGAACACCCACTACTGGGATGTGGGTCACACTCTGCTAGGGCGCTGAATCCCACAGAGCAATCTCCACACCACTCGGGTAGACAAGGTGACTGTGGGGGGGATGCTTATGACTTCACTGATACTGTTGCTTAGGACAAAGCCAAGTTCAAAAAGCCAATCTAATTGATTGAAAATATTAAGTAAATTGCCAGGTGTATGGCACACACGGTGGAGGAAATGCTTTGCCGGACCAGTTGTGGGGATGCAAAATACCCTGCCCTGCAAGAGCTCAACAGTCTAACAGGTTAAAGACACACATGCAAACCATAAAGGCACACTGTAGTGTGGATGGGGAAAGGGGAACGTGCTGAATGTCTCGCAGACCTGCACCCGCCGGGAGAGGTCGGGTTCTGGGTAGGATCTGGGCGGGCTTCTTGGTAGGAGAATGCTGGGAAGGACACTGATGATGCGAGGCGGTTTGACAGAGAAAGTGAGAGAGTGGAACATCCTTCCTGGAGAGGCTGTTTAGGCAGAGACGTGGAACAGGAATGGGGTTGGGGTGACAGCAGGAAGGAGACAGGAAGGACCGCAAGGGAGGATGAGTGCGAGAGCGCTATGGCGAGCAGAAACACCAAAGCACGCCCGGGATTTAGAGGCAGTCACCAGCTTTATGTTACACAGGTGCTCCTGGCCAGGCTCACTCCCCAAAACAAGGAAAGCCAGGGCCCGCCCTCTGGTGGTTTGGGGGTTTTATAGGCTTTTACAGGCAGGACGTACAAAATGAGAACTATAGGTTTATTAATGGGGCAGAGCAGGTCCCGTGACTTTGGGGAACAGGTAGGTCGAACAGGAAATGGAAACATAGTGCCCAAGATGTAGCCCGGATGAAGACGCAGGAAATGATCTTCAGGCATCCGTGAACAAGTGAGGAGGCCGTATTACAGGGGGCAGGATGGAAAACTAAAAATAGTATAAAGGGGGCTTTTCTGCTTTAAAAGAAAGCGGAGCTGTGTGAGGGAACACAGCAGAAAGTGGGCGCGGGGGCAGCCTGGCAAGCCCTGAATGTGGGGTGAATGTGGATTTTATCCTGAATGTGCTGGGCGGTGGAGCCACTTCCACTGTCCTGGTGGATCTGGGTAAAGTGCAGGAAGAAGAGGAAAGCTGGGAGGGGATCGGACAGCAGGTGGTGGGGAACTTCACGGGGGCCCTGAGAGTATGCCAGCGGAGTTAGTTTAGAGGGAGAATGTGAGGATCTGATGATTAGTGGACCGGGAGAAGAGCAGGGAGAAAACAGGGTAAATAAAAGCTAATGCTGAAATGCTACACTTGAGGCCATTAGCTAATTTTCCAGCCAAAGTAGGACGCAGGGGGAGAGGGAACTTTAACTCTCCCACCGGCCCCACTGGGGAAATGTTCAATGTACTGTGAGACAAGCAGAGGAAGGAAACAGGAAGTGGAAGGAACAAGGGGGGGGGCTGCAGCCTGGAGGCAAGAGGAGAACCGAGGAGCTGCACGGACTCTTGGAGAATGAGTTACTTATGGGGTGATCAGAAAAAGAGGAGGCACTGAAGGGAACAGCAAAGACACTTTGGAGAGGCAGCTTGGTGAGGAGGGAGAGGCACAATCTGAGGGATTCCTCAGTCACTGCTAGGAGTGGCAGCACCCCCAACACCACCCGTACCTCTGCTGTCCCTGCCTTCCACCTCCTCCTGACCAGAAGGGCCACACTAAGCCTGGGTGTAACCCACCTTCCCCGCCTCTCAGGACCTCCACAAGGCAAAGGGATGATTGAGCATGGCTGCTCTCTCCCTATCCAGGCAAATGGCTCCTATCTCCAGAGACAAAGGGGCTCAGAGGGAACTCTTGTCCCCAAAGTCACTTAGGTTTCAGGTCAGCTGAAAACCACTGGTCCCTCAACCTGTCTACCATGTAGCACAGGATTTCTGGGGGAGGAGGCAGCCACCAGAGTGTGTCTGGACCAGCAGGCCCACAGTGAGAGGTAGAGGCGAGGGCTGGGCTGGTGACGGGGTGGGGTTCCCTCTACTAGAGTGCTGGCTTTGTGCTGAGGGTGCTGACAGGCCCTTCTCTGCAGCAGTAGTGGACGCTCAGCCATGCTGGAAGGCAACTGGTAGATCGTAAGCAGCTTGCATGATCCTACTTACTGAGCTAGCTACTCATGTTTCTCCAAAGCTCCATTATTAAATGATAAACTGCCTGCCAGTAAAAAGAAGAAAGAAAGAAAGAAAGAAAGCCATTGGCTACTCTGCTCTCTGCTACCTTAGCAAGGTCCTACAAACTGACGAAGACCTGTGGTGTGAAGACGGACTCTGGTGGGTTCCATAAAGACCACAACCATGGTGCTGGCCACACAGCACACCATGCCGCTGCCTCCCACGGCCAGCGACCCGGCTCACCAAGAGGACCAAGGCAGAGGCAGAAGACAAGCACTCCCAGGGGAGCGGGGGGAGATGGGGCCGCACCCACGGCCCTTCCCACCTTCCGGGAGTGAAGATGGATAACGAAACTTAAGTTCAAAAATGACTTTATTTAGGAATTGCACATGATTTATACCTACATTCTGTGAAACAGGGGTGTAAACAAGATCGCAGATAATTCAAACAACTCAAGAGAAAAAAAGGTAATCCATTTCTGATCCAGTAACTAAATGAGCTCCATCTGCAGAAAGGTCCAGCTTAATACTGAGGATAAGAAAATCCCCTAGAATAGGAATTTGTTTAGGGTAAAGAGCGAGAATTTGGGAAAACAAAATTTCTAGTTCAGTTTTTTAAAGTCAAGCAGTATCTTAATGTGCTTTTCTTCACAGGCAATTTGAAGAAAACTTCCAGTTATGTCTGTTTGTAAGGAAAGACAGCTGTTCATGTGCCCCTCTGTCCGTTAAGGCAACTTCATGTTTTCTAGGTCATACACATTTACAAGTAACTGATAAAAAAAAGTGTGACATTCTTATAAGAAAGAAATCAACATATGCAAAGTTTTGCATGGATTGTTAAGATGTTCAGAAAATCCATAGAATTTATCATATACTCTTACTAATCACATTAGAATTTTTCAAGATATGTACCTGTGGTTTTAAAGAAATAGCCAAACAAAAAACGATCTTAAAAAAATCAATCTGTAATTACAATAAATAATAATAGTATTGGGTGGATTATCATCTTTTTGCATATAAATATACAGTCATTCAGCACATATGCCTCAAGGGTCTAATATGCATCAGGCATCAGGGAGATCTTACCCAGTCTGAGTTTGGAGCTGAGGGAACCTGCAGTTTCTCCCGGCTGGGCAGGAACCTACCCCAGATGCCAAAAGGGCCTCATGTGCCAAGGCAGCGCTGTGAGCCCTGATTGCAGAGCACTCTCTTCCCTGGGAAGACACACAGGGAGCAGAGCCACAGCACAGCCGCACACTCTGTTGTGTTAGCACAATGTCTCCCCTCATGTCATCTTGTAAGTGCTAGTGTCATTCTGCCTGCCCGCTACTGTATGTGGCATGGGACTGCCACTTTCATGCTCCAGAAATGAGCCCAGAAAACCCTTCCTCTACTCCACTTCTAAAACTCAACTGCAGGCGATTCACCCCTTGCTAATGTTAAGCACTGTCACCCATGGAAATTCTTGTCTGTTTCACCAAATGAGAGAACAGGCCAAAAGCTGTGGATCTGAGTTCAGATCAGTCCCTGACTAGCCCGTGCCTTTGGCCCACACTTAATCCTGTCTGAGTCTCGGTTCCACAATCTGTAAGCTGGAGGCCATGACACCAACCTCAGGGGAAATATTCGGAGAATTAGGGAAGATGCATTTGTGATTAGATCGCTCTCCCCTCCAAGCATGCTGGGTGACCCGGTGGGGAAGCAGGGAGAAAAGAGAGACTCACTTCTACACACAGACAACTGGGCTACCTGAAAATTGCATGGGGAGCTATTCTTCTCCTAAACCAGAGGTGATGAACCTATGGCATGTGTGCTACAGTTAGCCATTTGTTATCATGGAAAACTCTAAAAGGTTTGGGGGAAGTCTGTTCATAGGAAACAATTACAGAACTTCATAGAAGGAAATCTAAGGACAAAAACCTATCATGGCACCAGTCTGACTCCAATAACTATTTACACTTCAAAATATGAGATAAAAAGAGCCAAAAAGTTGGATGGAATATTGGAGAAAGGACCATTTCCTGTATTCTTGAGTTCCAACTGTGTGTATTGCAACGGGAGCTTGATCTTGCTGGCTTGTTATCCTACTCAGGCCTGAGGGCTGCCACAAGAGCCACGGATTCTACAGGATGCTCCACTGGGGCCTGGCAGCCCTGCTTCAAGAGGGAGAAACTCCAGGCTCCACAGCAGAGCTTCCAAAGTTCTGTTCTTCTCTTCATCATGTACAGCGCTGCCGAGCGAAATGTGTCTTTAGAAGCTTGTAAAAGGCTCAAAAGTCCCTGGTCTGCCAGACCAGTGGGACTCCCAGATGCTCCCCGTGACGGCAGGTGACAACTGAGAATATTACCTTCAGACTTGCTAAAAATCCTGACTCCTTCTTGAAGTGATCCAGCAGGGCCGGGGTAGGGACCCAGGACTGGTATTCTGTACCAGATGCCTTAGGGATTCTGATGAGCTGCCAATTTTGGGACCCTTTGGATGAGACGATTTTCTTGGGGAATCGATAATTACTGACATTATAAACTGAACTGTGTCCCTTCAAAATGCAGGGGCTCGAGTCCCTACCTCTAGTATCTTAGAATGGAACAGCATTTGGTAATTAAGAGGAGATTAAATTAAAAATGAGGCACTGAGGGTGGGGCTCTAATCCAACGGGATTTGTGTCCTTGTAAGAAAAGGGAGAAAAGCTGAGTGTGGTGGTGTAGACCTGTAATTCCAGCTGCTTAGGAGGCTGAGGCAGGAGGAGCCCAAGCTCCAGGCCAGCCTGGGCAAATTAACAAGACTGCATCTCAAAATAAAATTAAAAGGACTAGGGATATATCTCAGAGCTAGGGCACTTGCCTAGCATGAGGCACTGGATTCAATTTCCAGTTTTTTTTTAAAAGGGGTAGGACACATTTAAAGAGATAAGATCCTGTGAGAACCCAGCAAGCAGAGGCCTCTGTAAGTCTCCAAAGAAACACAACCTACTGAAGCTTTAATCTGGGACTCTTTGCCTCCAAAATTGTGAGAAAATAAATTTCAGTTGTTTAAGCCATGCAGTCTGCAGTATTTTGTCCCAGCAGCCCAGGGTACACACAGAGAATTGACAACAGAACACTGAGAGACAGACACATCCTGGAAAATTAGCCTTGAGTAGGTGGAAGTCTATCATACTTGAGGTTTAAAATGGTGTTAGAATAATGAAGTGCTATTTCAGAATAATTTCCTTAATATACTTCCTAATGAAGTGTATTATAGAAAAAGCCTCCGGCTCAGAATTAACATCATTGTGTGGTCCCCATACCTCAGAGTTGCAGGTATCTTCTACAGAAATAAAACATTCCTGTTTAAAGGGTAAATACAGTGAAATGTCAGGCAAGTGAAAAGTAACAGAAAAACAACGGAAAGATATTAACCCTCACCTTATAATGGCTGGATACATGTCTGCTGTGGAAAGGGGAATCCGCCCAAAAGCTGCTAGGATCACAAATTTCATCACAGTCAGTTTCATCACGGTCCAAACCTGGTAATCTGGGGGCGTGATTAGCAAAATGGACCATTGAAAGTAATATCTTTAAAAAGGAAAAGTAAATTCATTAAAATTATTACTTACAATGGCTAATGTCTTCAGTATTTTTCAGAACAATGAAGAGCTTTTTTTTTTTCTATTTGAATTTTTTTGGAAATGCTACTCACAGTCTGCAAAAGCTTTCCATCTTTATGGAATTTAAGGCACAGTTCCTGTGGACTCCTCAGCGTTGGAGGGTTTGAACTGTGAAATGAGAAAAGCGCATAGGGAGAGGGCTTTGGGATGAGACCACCCAGACCCTGCTGGGCGTACAGATCTCCTTCTGGAACTGGTCCCACAAAGGGAGCAAAGAGCATGAAACAAATTGTGCCATTTGTGGTGCCACCTCTGGCTTGCAAATGATCTTCAAAAGTAGTTTGAAAGTAATAACTGAACTCTTTGTGTCCTAGTCTACTAGTATAGTATTAGTACAGGGCTGATATTTTCCTGAACCTCAAACATCCTCTCAGCCAGTGTCTTCCATGCAGTTCCAGGTAAGCGAGTTACACTTCAGGGGAAGCCAGCAAAGTCCGTCCACATTCCAAACCCTTCTCCCACCGCCCCCATCTGCCTGCTGGAGGCAGAGGCCTTGACCTTGGGTTCATGTGCTAAGAAAGGTGTGCTTAGTTGGCCAGCAGCCCTGAGTGACTCTCCATGGAGCCAACACTGCCCCCTCACTCCAGCCAGCTGTACCCACACACGCTATGTATGAGCAGTGCATAAACACACACTCTGCTCGGACACTGAGGTTTGGGAGGCCTCTGTTAAAGTGTCATCCTAATTACTACTGGAGACAATATCTGTCTGTCACATGAATTAGTGTGATTTTTGTTTCCCAGTGCTAGGGATCAAGACCCAGGTAGGCAAGTGCTATACTACTGAGCTACTTCCCAGGCCTCAATCAATATGATTTTTAAAAATTTTTGTAGCATGTTGACTTACACTAGGTGAGAAATTTCACTGGAGAAGAGAGATTTATGGTTGTGGATTAGTGCCATGTTTCTAGAATCCCCATCAGCCATTCTCTTGTCTTCTCCTTACTATAAAATGTGAAGGCTCTAGAGTCTCCTTAAATCTCAAAGTGCCATCAGCTCAACTAATACAGCCCCAAATTACTTTTTAAAAGATGTGGATGAAGTTCTCTCAAACTGGCAGCAACCTCCTTCTCTTGAGTAGCTTTATTTATATTAGTTGTATATTATTTATTTTTTTTTTAGTTGTATATTAATCACAGAGAAATTGCAGGGCCATAAAACATGGTTTGTCAACCATGATAAGTAAATGAAGGTTACTACAAAAAGAAGCCCCTCATTAGCTTAAATTAAATGTCAAACATATACAGCATTACTAAGAGATTGTATGACTGATTTCTATTACTTTATTGAAAGGAACAGTTAATGTTTAATTGTTTGATCAACCTGACATGCCTATATTTGTTTATCTGAGTAACCAATTTGAAGATATCAATATGTAATACAACCATTGTTAATTTCCTGTCACCTTGTCTGAAATTCTGTATTGCTTATATTGCTTTTGTATTATTTCATAAATATCTGTCTGTTAATGTTTTTGTTCTTTTATCTTTAAAATTTAAAAAAAGCAAACAATATGCAAAACTTAAAATGTATTGCTATAAATATTGATATACTATTGCTCCATAATTATATAATTTCTGGAGAGAGTTACATAAACTACGTTGTTGTGGAGATCATATTCTCCACGTTGAGGATTACAATACAGGTGCTGAGAGCTTTTTCCTCAGAGAAGAAGGCAAGCACTCTTGGATCCAGGTGTTTTCTGAGTGGCATAGTTTGCCAAATTAGAGATGGGAAAGTTACTTCAGTAGTTAATGGCATATTTCTAAGAAGTTGCATTTTTTAAAGAAAAGCTTCCTCAGCACTCTAGAAAGCTGAGGTAGAAGGGTCACAAGTTCCAGCCCAGCCAGGGCAACCTAACAAAATCGATCTTAAAGTGAAAAAAATATTAAGATTAAAAGCTGAGGGGTATAGTTCAGGAAGACAGCCCTGAGTTCAACCCTCGGTATTAAAAACAAAGCAGTTTGGGGGGGAGTTGTGTATAACATTTGGACATGACTATCCTGCCACAATAAAAAAGAGAGTAAGTTGAAGCAAGCTGAATATTTACCTGATACGACTGATCATACCCCTCAGATGTCCCAGTTGTCCCTCCTTCGTCCAGCTTTCCCACCCCACACCGTCATCTCTGACAGGCACAGCGCCTCTGACACCCTAAAACAGAGCACCCCACACACACATTCCACCTGCATCCGAGTCAGTCTCCTCCCTCGTCCTGTTTTGTTTTTCTTAATTACACTTATAGACTCTGAATTCCCTGTGTGTCATCAGTACCTGGCTTATCCCAGATGGGGAAAAGTCCTTGTTGACTGAGTAGAATGAGCGAATGTTCCTATGATGAGAGTCACAGGAAAGTGTGACGGACTTTCCTCACACATGGTGACTATGTTTATAGAACACAGCACAGGCTGTCTTTGGAAAGTGAGATTGCATCCTTTATCGCCTACATTTCTTTTTGCCTTTTTGCCTTCTACTATAATGAAAGCGTATTGCTTACATAAAAGAGAAAGATTTTTTTAGACATGTTTTGAGTATCATCTTGTCGATATATCTGAATTGGTCTTTGTAACTACCAGGAAAACCTAAAGTCCTCCCGTCAAACTACCCCAATGTAATAGTTATTCCCTAAATAAAACACGAAGTGACTCCCGAGGGTGATCACATCATCACACCACAGTCCAGTGTGGTAGGGAACAGAGAGAGGGCCCAACAGTTCTTTCCTCACTCCATCTGACCCAGTGCTCACAACGGTGTGGGCAGGAATTTCTATCACACTTATCACTGAGCAAAGGGGCCTCTAGGAGCCCTAGGCACAGGGCACCTTACCTTCTACCCCATCACCCAAAAAGAGCCTTCAGCACCTTCCTCCCTTCAGGACCTATAAGAACTAGTTAAGGGCTGGCTGAGAGGCAGTAAACCCCACCATCTTCAGAGTTCCCGAAGCAAGGGTGAGGACATTTTCATTTCCTGTGAACAAGCGCACTAAGGTTCACAGAATGTACCTTGAATTCACTGTCACAGGAGCCTAGCTTTCCAGACACAGCGTGGCACCTGGAGGGTAGGCATGAGGAGAAAAAGTAGGTAAGTGACAGAGAATTTTATTCCTGATCTTTGCTGTCTTATGCTTAGAAGAACTAGGGGGAAATTTTTATAACCATAACTCCAAACTCAGAAAAATTTCATGACACATAAAAATAGCGACCAAATTTTAGCTGGATACCCCCTCTGGACCGACTGCCCATAACTAAGATTTCCCAAATGTATCTGTAACGACAAATGAAAACGTCAGCTTTACGGCCTCACTAGCACCATTTGTTAGCATGATTCAGTGATATGAAACCAGCCAGCTATAGACAGACCAGCTCTGTTGGCTCTCAAAAGAAAGTTAATATATGGAGTCAATCACAGAAACAAGATCTAGGTGCTTCTCCCTCTAGGCTTTATAAATAACACCACCAAGCAAGCTTCTTTTTTTTAGGGTTAGCAACATTGCAGAAAAAGATACATTGCCATTAATCTCCTCAGAATACTCCTCTCACTGTGACCACGTTTATCCTGTTGTTCTTGCCATGTTCTGGCTTTTTGTTTTAATCCTAAAGTCTTTATTACTACGTGTTTGCAGTACACACTGATCACGGTCATTGGGGGCAGTTGGCAGGTGGACGTCACACATTTTAATTCTTTTTAGTTCTCCTTCCCTTCCGCTTCCTCTGCCCTCCCTCCGTCTCTTGGTCCTCCTCCTCTTTGCAAAAGATCTGTGTCCCTGTTTCCTGTGATCTTTTATTTTGTTCTTTTTATATTTCTCACTTAAGAGAAAGCATGCCATATTTAAGCTTGTGTGTCAGTTTATTTTGCTTCTGACCTCTTAGGCCAAGGTGTTCCAGATCACAAAGTGTTCTTTTGTATGCACAATAAACTTACATTTTAAAAATTTGATATGATTTTATTTTGTCAAAACTAAAGTAGAAAGTTCTATAACAACTAGGATATTAACCACTTAATAGGTTTAAAGATAAAGTAAAACATTTTAAAATCTAATTATGAGGACCCTACAGAATGTACTTTGTCTTAGACCTCTTTTTATGCCTCCATGAGTAGAACAAAGGAGTGGAATTCATGAATCTGTAAATCCATTGACATAAAGACTGTTCCCTTATAGAATCATAAAGACGGTTCCCTTATTTGAGTCTTAGATCCAGAACCAAAAACACTTGTAGCTATCAGCCAGAACCAAAGAGTGAGTGAGCAATCTAGATGACCTCCCAGAAAAACTGAGCAAAACCAGGAATTCCCTGTGCGAAGCTTTCACTGTTTCCATAATTCACTCTTCTGTAATGTTACAAGTTCCAGAGAGGCAGGCCTGGGTCTATATGTCTCACACAGCTTCTAGAACACATCATAGGAGCTAGAGACATATTTTCTGAATGAACATTACTGTTAGTCCATCAAATATTAAACTCAGTTTCAGCTGCACCAGAAAAAAAATTAGCTCAGGAAAAGGCAAATATTAACATTTAGAACATCATTGGAGAGAAGGTCTCCACCCACTCCTTCATTAACTGAAAAGCAAACAGCTCTGGAGGAAATCCCTCCCTATCATGGGCCTGGCTGTCAGGTCTGTACATGAAGCCCAGGACAACATGCACATCTATTACTCAATTTTTAAAAAGAGTTTATCAAGCTCTTTTCAAGATCAGATGAGACAATGATTTTCAAAAGAGCCTCCTAGAAGTAGAGCTCAAGTACTATCCCATTTTACAGCTAGGCCATTATGCCATTACTTCCTTCGTTTTATACTGCATCATCTCTTGAAACTCTTGGAACCCATCCCACCACTCTGCTCATCATAGAATCCCAAAGGCATGTCTTAAAGTTATTGAAGTGCTTATCATGCTCAACTGGTACCAAACCAGAGCAGAAATTCCCACCAACCCCAGAACATCTCAGGAGATGCAAATTTTTTCAGGAGTTCACAGCAGAGAGGTGTTGATTAGAAGCACCTGTAAGAAGGTCACCTAAAGGGAAGAGTAATGACACAAAAATCCAAAACAGTAGGTAATAAAAAAACAAGTATATTTGTTCTTGGAAAAAGTTTTTGTATCTATGAGATCATTCAGCTTCCTGGTGGTAAAGTTCTTTTTAAGATGGTGTCTCATTTTGTTGCTTGTGCTGATCTGGAGTTTGTGAGCTCAAGGTGAGTCTCCCATCTCAGCCTCTGAGGAGTAGCGGACCACAGGCATGTAGCACGACACCTGGCTCAGTTTCTTGAGAATTTAAATGTACATTTGCTGTATTTTGGATGTCAAATGCTCCCCACAGGCCCAGTATTGAAGGCTTGGTTTCCAGGGCAGCACACTGGGAGGTGTAGAACTGCTAGAATGTGGGGCCTCGTAAGAGGTGTCTAGGTTATTGGGGGGTGGGTGTCCTTGAAGGAGATTTAGGACCTCAGCCCCCTTCTCTCCATTTCGCTTCCCAGCTTTGAAGTGAGTAGTTTACTATGGACCCAGAGCAACCAGGTCACCTAATTATGGACTGAAACCTCCAAATTTATGAGCTGATTATTTCAAGTATTTTGCTATCGAAATGGAAAAGTGACTTACCGTCCAAACTAAGAAACTGTGTCACGAGGCTCTAACCCTCTAGCGTTCCTAAGTGTCCCTGCACCTGGTCCACCTGGTTGCGTCTCCTACCGTTTGCTGCTCTGTTTGACAAATTGCCTAATTTCCCAAGTTGACGTGCAGAATGGATTTGAAGTCAGAATGGGCTCTTTGCACAAGCTCATTAGTTTACCCCAAAAAAGACTGATTTTCTTTTTTAAAGCGACCTCTCTCATCATCCTTGCTGAGCTATACTAAGCAAAACAGATGTGTTATCATAGAACTTCAATGAGAAGAGGTGTCTAAATAAATAGAAAAGCAAAATTTTCTGAGGATAGCATAAAGTACAGGCAGCTTACACAAAAATAACCAGGAGCTCACACTAGATGGATAAATACAGACTTCTAAAATTTCTCTCATGTATGTTTATACTTGATTTACAGTGGAAGTCACAGCTAAGGCCATTTTAACCTGTTACAAAAATAAAAGAAACATGACAATATAAATTACAGCAGACAATATAAATTACAGCAGTGTGCACTGAAGATATTTTACCAACTAAAATTCTAAATGAAGCCTATTTGAACATACAAAGATATGAGATTTCCAAGATATATTAAATTTTAAAACAACTTATAGATAATGATATGCAGTGAATTATCTCATTCATGTTACAACACAGAGCATTTATATCATGTGCACAAGTATATGGAAATACATGGGAGAGTGGAAAAGTTACAACCCAAATATTCTAGAAGTTACCTCTGGGAGGAATCTAAAGTCAGATGGATGGAAAGGAAGGCAGCAAGTAAGGAGAGGAAGAAGAATTTAAACTCTTCTGGCTGTTGGCATTTTTTTCTGATAAAGGAATTGGCACTCAGTCTGATGCGTTTTTCTTTAAAATTGGCCTTTTAATCTTTCCCTAACTTCACCTTCCATGGCAAACTTGGGAGATGATGTATGGTATAAATGTTTGTTTCATTTAAATGTTCTATTATAATGTGGAGCCAGGTGTGGCAGTGCACTCCTGTGATCCCAGCACTCAGGAGGCTAAAACAGGAGGGTCACCATACGTTAAAGCCAGCCTGGACTACATAGAGAGTTCGGAGCCAACCTGAACTACAGAGTGAGATGCTATCTCCAAATAAAAAGTGGATTTCTCAGTTTTCT
This sequence comes from Dinomys branickii, assembly GCA_004027595.1. Lineage (NCBI taxonomy): Eukaryota > Metazoa > Chordata > Mammalia > Rodentia > Dinomyidae > Dinomys > Dinomys branickii. The sequence goes on along the minus strand of PVLD010023157.1, from coordinate 13,662 downwards.
TCAATGCACGTATCTATTTTCCTGCACATGTGGAGTCCTTATTGTTAAATCTTAATTTTAATTAGGGAAAATTTATGATAACTAGTGGCAAGAAAATTAGATTTCATTAAAATTTTATTTTGACAGACAAAATCAACAAAAATAGACAAATTGCTCTTCATGAAAAATAAAACTTCTGTTCATCAAAGGATACTATCAACAGAATGAAAAGACAGTGTACAGAATTAGAGAAAATATCTACAAATCATATGTCTGATAAGGGATTACACAGAAAACTCTTAAAACTCAACCATAACATCAAGACAATTTAATTCAAAAATGGTCAGGGATTTGAATAAACATTTAACCAAAGAATATATGCAAATGGTTGTTATGGCTTGTGTCCAGATGTTCTCCCCACCCACCCAAGCTTTATTTGGTCATAGAATTTTTCTGGAGGTGGCTGAAAAGAGAGTGTGTGATCAATTCTTAATGCTAAGATTAAGGCTTCTGGGGTTAAGGGTAGGTGATTTCTGGATCCACTGATTGGACTGGCACTATCCCAATCCCAGTAGACTGCATACAATATAAAGAACAGAAAGAGGCTTGTCCCCTTCCCTTGCTGCTTTTGCTGTCTTCTGATGCCATGAACTGTTGCCCCTCTACCATGTGCCACCCTGTCTTGGAGCCAGCCGACTATGGACTGAAACCTCTATAAACTGAGCTAAATAAACCTTTCCCCTTTTAACTTTGGGTGTCGAATATTTTGTCTCAGCAACAAAAAAGGTACCTAAGACAATGATCAACAAGTATTTAAAAAGGAGCTAAACATCATTACTAGGGAGACACAATTCAAAACTACAATGACATATACCTCACACCCACTAAGATAGCTGCTATCTTCAAAAGAAAAGAAAGAAGAGAAAATGAGCATTGGCTGGGATGCAGAGAAATCGAAACCCTGTGCATTAGTAGAAATACAAAATGGCACAGCTTCTATGGAGAGAAGCATGGCAAATTCTCAAAAAAAAACAACAGCCAGGCATAGTGGTGAACTCCTATAATTCCAGCTCTCAGGAGCCTGAGGCAGGAATATCACCACAAGTTTGAGGCCAGCTTGGTCTATATAGTGAGTTCAAGGCCAGTCTGGACTACATGGTGAGACTGTGTCTCAAAAAACCAAAAAATGAAAAACATAATAATAACGTTACCATATGATCCAGCAAGTCCATGCCTAGTTACATATCCAAAGGAATTGAAGGTGAAGCACAATCTCAAAGAGGGATTTGTACATTCATGTTAATAACAACATTATCCACAATAACTAAAATGTAGGGGCAACCCAAGTGTCTATGAAAAGGTGAACAGATAGGGAAAAGGAGACATGAGACTGATTATTCAGTCTTTAAAAGAAAGAGATTCTGATATATATTACAACATGATGAACCTTGAGAATACCAGGCCAAGTGGAATAAACCAGTTGCCAATCACAAAAGGAGAAATACTGCACGGCTGCACTTCAGTGTGGCCACTGCAATAGTGAAATCATAAAGACCTAAAGGAGTCATGATTGTTCAGAGTTGCAGAGAAGAGGAACGTGGAGTTACTGTTTAACAGATACAGAATTTCAGTTGCGCAAAATGAAGCGTTCTGGAGATGGGTAGTGGTACTGGTTGGAAACAATAGAAATGTGTTCATTTATTTAAGTGTACAGTTCCATATCCTGGGTTGTACAACTAAAAATGACTAAGATAGAAGGCTTTATGTAATGTATATTTAACTACATTAAGAAATTGGGGGAAATCTTTTCCTTTGAAAATATGCCTATCTTCAACAAACCTAAGATTCCAATAATATCTTATCATGTGAGACAAAGCATGGATCAAATGATGCAGTTTTGGGTATAGGGGTGATAGAAGGGATTAAAATTTTTCCTACAAAATTTTTTTGCATTCAAATTTTACAGCACAGACATTCTCTTTTTTTTTTTTTTTGGCGGTACTGGGGATCGAACTCAGGACCCTGCGCTTGCTAGGCAGGCGCTTATTCCACTGAGCTATGTCCCCAGCCCCCAATACACTGAATGTTTGTTTGTTTATTTATTTATTTATTTATTTATTTATTTTTGCGGTACTGGGGATCGAACTCAGGACTCTGCGCTTGCTAGGCAGACGCTTATTCCACTGAGCTATATCCCCAGCCAATAGAAAGGTATAATGGTTTCTTTTTTTTTTTTTGCGGTACTAGGGATTGAACTCAGGACCTTGTGCTTGCCAGGCAAGCACTTATTCCACTGAGCTATATCCCCAGCCCCTAAATAAAAAATAAATAAATAAAAAGCAAATTTTACAGCACAAATCATGAAATTTTCTGCATTCATCCTGGAACACCACTGATTTCCCCAAAGGCCTAAAACTGCCTTAAAAACTCTTCAATATCCAGATTATGCTCTTTTTAAGGCACATCATGTCCTTATCCTCGAGGATGTTGATTTCTTCTCACATTAATGTCTCCTTCGGCCAGTTCTAGGACTCAGCCACGGATTTGGGGGAGGCTGTAGGCAGTTTCCCCCGGTTCTAAAGGTTCTAAAGATGTTCTGTAACACTGCATCCTTTGTAAGATCTGCAATTTCATCTCCCATCAGTCATAGAGCTGCTGATCTCCAGAGCTGTCCCTGCCATGAGAGAGGATGGACACTAGGAGGGGACAGAGAAAGGCTTTCTGTGGGCTTCCTCATCGATGGTATCAATGGTCCATTCAGCATTTTTATTTCCCCATGCAACTCTATAATGGCAAGGCTCAGATAGGAACCCTGACCATGAAGCCAAGAACCTCGAAGTTGCTTGGTAAGTGTTTGCTGCAGCCAACAGATTAAGCTCCCAGGTCAGTCACCGTCAGGGTTCTCAGTGCTAAGTGTTTCTTAAGTGTCTGCTCCCACTTCCTTCCTGCTTATTTCTGTCACCGAATTTATACAATCCACACATAACTGTCCTTATAATTCCCAAAGTGTCTTTGAACCCATTTGCACTCATCACCTCCACTGATAATCCTGATCCTCACATCTACTGTGACTCTATCTCCCCATGGCAGCCAGGATGCCCACTTTACCCTACCTACACCCTCCAGTGGATTCACTCTGCCTTCAGGAGACACAGTGAAATCTTTACCATCCTCGAAGGTCCTGTCGTTAGATGGACCTTCCATTAGATGGATGGTGGGGATGTTAATCCCCACCTCTTCACCTTCACCTCATGGCTGCATCTGCCTCCTTTCCCCAGCCCAGACATCCCACCTTCAATTCTTTCTCAAGCCAGGGCCTTCTCACCTGCAGCTGCCATTGCTGGAAGGTTCTTCTTTCACATTCCCCTCAGAACTAAAAATCTCCTGACTGTCGGGACTCCAGCGGGATCCCCCACTATCAATGTTGTATTGTATGTACATAGGTATTATTGGTCACTTGTATATCTTGTGAAAATCCATCAAGATGTATGCTCACAATTCACACACTTTTATTGTGTTTAAATTATATTTATTTAATACGTAAAAACTGAATATCATTATGGGGTACCATATTAAGTTTTGATAAATGCATATATTATATAAAGTTCAAATCAAGGTGAGCATATCTATATCATCAAATATTTATCATTTCTTTGTGGTGAAAACATTCAAAATCTCTTCAAGCTTTTCAAAATACACAGTTAATTACTGCCATCTATCGTCACCCTACTATGGAATGGCATAGCAGGAATTACTTCTCCTACCTAACTATAACCTCTGCCTGTTGGCCAACCTTACCCTGCCTCTCCCTACCCCCTAGTCTTCCCAGCCTCCAGTGACCACAAGCCTACTCTCAGTTTCCATGGGATCAACATTCTTAGACCCCCACCTCTAAGTGAGCCCATGGGGTACAGTGGTGCCTCAGTTCACAAACTTAATTGGTTTCTCGATCCTGGTCGCTAACCAAATTGGCCGCAAACTGAATCAAATTTCGCCACAAAGTTCAACATAAATAAGGTTAATCCATTCTAAACCATATGTCTTTTTTAATCACAAAAGTATGGAACAGGTGCAGCACAGTACAGTATGAAGAGAGAGAGGGAATGCTAACCTTGCTTGAGGCAACTTCTGGCGTGTAGAACAAGAAGGTGGATGGGGAGGAGGTTATGTTGGAAAGAGGGTCCCCTCCACATGACACTGGGGAGATCTCCTTTAGGGGTTTCCTCGCTTCTTTGTCTCTTAGCTACAGGATCAATTTTGAACAACAACAAAAAAATCTGTCTAATGTCACTTGTTTTTTTCCTCCACTGCATAACCCTCCAGAAATGAGAGCACATTATTGTTCATCAGATTCAACACTCCATTTGTTATAATGACACTGGGGTGGTGCTTCTCAAAGAAACCCTGGCACTCATTACATGTTCCATAGTGGATTCTATCATGTCACTGTTACCCTCCCCCATCTTCCTGTTCCTCAGTGGATGCTCCTCAACAAGTGCCTTCTGCCGCTCACTCCAGAGTCCCACAAGTTCTTCCACCATCTGCTCCCCCTTATGGTCCTCCACAAGCTCCTCTGTGTCTGTACCATCAACGTGCAGGCCCATACTCTTGCCTGTGGACACAACCTCCTCCACTACCTGGGCATCAGACCCTTCAAAGCCGCCTCCAGTGACACATTCTGGCCACAGTTTCCTCCAGGCTGAGTGTAAGGTTTGGTATGTGATATTTTTCCAGGCTTTGTCAGTGAGGCTGGTGCCATGGAGGACATTGAAATATTTCTTCCAGGACTCATTCAGAGTCAAAGATGTCTCTTCAGTGACATTAAAACACCTGTTAAAGAGTGCCTTTGTGCAGAGCCTCTTGAAGTTGCAGATCGCTTGCTGGTCCATGGGCTGCAGAAGAGATGCCATGTTGGGGAGGAGGAACTTGATCATTATGAAGTCACACTCCATATCCATATCATCTGCCAAGGCTGGAGGGTGTGCTGGGCATTGTCCATGAGAAGGCCCCTTGCAGGCAGCTGGTTGTCAGAAAGCTATTTCTTAGCAGTGGGGGTGAACACCGCCTGCAGCCCTTCTATGAACAACTGCCTCGCATCCCAGGCTTCCACACTGGCCTCCCCATAGCAAGCATTCTGGAACTTGTCCACATTCTGTTCCCTCAATGCGTGAGGGATCTGGGAATGGTACCCCAGTGGTGGCTTAATCTCCAGGTCAGTGCTTCCATTTGCAGACAGTAGGAGGGTCAATCTGTCGTTCAAGGGCTTGTGCCCCAGCAGTGCTTTCTGCTCCTGTGTGGTGCAGGTTCTGTTCAGCATCTTCTCCAGCAGAGCCCTTCTTCATCGCAGTTGAACACTTGGGGAGCAGTGAATCCTTCTGCCTTCATGAATTCTGTGAATTCTTTCATGTGGGCTCTGGCTGCAAGGGCCTTGTCAGAACTGGAGGCTTCCCCCACATCTTACACTGAGGATGCCACTTCTCTTGTGCAGTCTACCGAAGCACCCTCTGCTGGCTTTAAACTCATCACTTGCTGCGCTTGCAGAGGGGTTTCCTGGCTTTTTCACAGGTCGCAGCTTCACTGATCCGATCAGCTGCCAGCTGTGTCTCCCCCGGCCACGCGCACACACGTTTTCCCACCTCTTACAGCGCTGGGTCGTCTGCTTGGTCAGCATAGCTACTCCTTTTGCCACATCGGCTCCTTTGACAGCATCTTCATTCTTTAAAATGTTAGAGATTGTCAACTTTGCCATCTTGTACTGCAGGCCCAGATCAGTCACAGGAATTCCACACTCGTGCTTTTCTACAAGTTCCTTCTTAAATTTGATGGTTATTTTCTTTAAAACCTTCGTATGATTCTTACTCTGTACTTTCTTGTTACTTTCCTTACAGCTCTGCACCTCCTTTTAACCACCATGCTTGCTCTTTTGAGCAAGCCCTCTTTTCAATAGGGCTTCCTTTGAAGCCCTGTTAAACTGAATAATACAGTTCAGTACTGTATGTGCTTTAAAAAGCACACAGAAAGCTTCGCAGTAAGTGTCCACTGGTCTGTCTGTGACAGCAATCTCAACTAGAGGAAACCACAATCATGTCTCAGAGCAGGGAAAATGACCACAGTTGTTTTTGTCACCTGATGTGGAGTTTGTGAATTGAAGCAACATTTTCCCAAACTCTTCTGTTCAAGAACCAAATTGTTCGTGAACAGAAGCATTTGTTAACTGAGATAGTACTGTCTTTGTGTCTGGTTTATTTCACTCACCATGATAATGTTCTACCCTTGTGATCACAAATGGTATCATTTCTGTGCTTATTTTTTGAAATGGCTGAACATCTTAGCTTCCTCCTAGAGGTCAACTAACTAAGACAGCCATGTCTGGTTTATTTAGCATGATACTTCACAGACAGATCATAAATGTGTTCAGTAAATCAACTAGCCTGCATCCCCACACTCAGAATTCTCCCACAAACGTTTCCCATGACAGTCAAAGAGTCATTAAAAATTGAAGCTACATTTCAAAGGTGTAATCCAAGGGTGTGGTCCAGCATTCACAGCTCTGTGAATCAACACACAGTATTTTGCAACACTGAAACAGATCATCTTAGAATTATCTTCCTGAGTCTTCCAAGGAGGACCTTCTCATTGTCTCACCACATACCTCTAAGTATCTGTCAACAAATCTGACCTTAGAGCTCCAGAGCCATGTTCTCAGTTGAAACAAAACTATTGATTTCTATCCTTCATATTTTAAACTCCTTATGTTCTTAAATGTATGTATGTAATTTTTAAGTTACACATTCAGCTTTCCTACTTTTTAATGTGTCCACCAAATCCTTGGTGTTTTGGCCAGCTTTCCTTGCTGTGACAAAATACCTGAGAAAAACAACTTAAAGGATAACAAGTTTATTTTGGTTCATGGTTTCACAGATTTCAGTCCATGGTCAACTGCTTTTAGGTAAAATTATTGTGGCAGAATATCACAGTAGAGGGTTGCTGCTCATCTCATGGTAAGAGGGTAAGAGACTCAGAGAGCCTGGGATATCAGGTTGTTTTGTCCACTGCTTTTGTCCTAGCCGGTCCCCAACCTACTGGATGGTGCCACCCACATTTGAGGTGAGTGTCCCCTACCAGTTTTTTGTCATGCATGCCAATTGTCTTGGGAAACACCCTCACAGATACACCTACAAGTGTGTTATCCTAATTTCCTAGATGTTTTTCAATCCAATCAGGTAGGCAATCAAGATTAACCATTACCCTTGGATATCTTTCTGGCCAACAAAACTGAACACACCATCTTGTTCCCTCAGGAGTCCAAGTTGGTTGGGGAGTTTGTGATAGGACAGATAGAAGCCTGTGACTCTGTTTCAACTGAGAACACTGCTCTTGGGCTCCAGGGTCATATTTGCTCACAGAGACTTTCTGGAGGGACCAGTGACTCCAATATTAGACATGTGCCGAGGCAAAGGGAAGGTCCTCAGACCACCCACCCTGACAACAGGGGCTCTTCAGCACACCTGCTCTGCTTTTAGCATGATCACAAGCTCTTCCTCTAGATAAAATCTCACTCCACTGCCCTTGACCAGAGGCTTCCAGTGAAAAATCACTGGTACTCCTGTCTGATTGTTTGGAACCTTATCTGGAAGCCTCAGCAAGCATGGAAACAGCCCCTATGCTTGCTGCTGGCCCACTCCTGATAATAGTTACCAGTGTGAGGCACGCCTGCTATATTTAAGTGCCATAATCACAGTTGCTTACATTTAATCTCACTGAATTCTGAAAACAACCCGGTGAAACAGGTATTTTCCACAGCGTAAGGCTGCAAATTATGGTTCAAAAAGGATAGCATGTCTGGTTGTGTTCATTCAGCTAACAAGACAGTTTATAATGATATGCCCTGGCCACTGCACTCCCCCATTTCTCCTAACATAATACTCCATTTTTATTCTCACTGAATGTTACACAAACGACTTTGACACACACTTTAACTGTCTGTTTGGTTTGTATATACAGGCCTGGACTAAATCAATGTAATTGCTCAGAAATAAAATAATACCTTCTTAATTGTGGGATCTGAGCCATGTACCAGAAAAACTCAAATAAAACAATTCTGCCTGGTAAGCAGCCATTTCTCATTTAAATTAGTTCCATTCTAAACATGACATTAATATTCCACAGAAACACTTCTGCAGCAGAGGGAGCGAAGATTCATCAGTTGCTGATCTCTCTCGCTATATGAGTCAAATTAAGAGAGCTAAGGTGTTGGGGACCACTGCAAGGTGGATGTAATATTAACCAGGTGGCCTTCTGGGTTTACTTGTGAGTTGTCTCAAGCTTAGGCACCTTGTCTGCCACCCCAACTAACTACAAGGAGACTGCGGCTGCAGGCACCTCACTCCTGCTGTGAAGGCCTTGCTGGAGGTAACATAGTCCTCCTAAATTAACAATATTATATTACTTGGAGAAGTCCTTAAAGAGATTTCCAAGTCCTGCCCAGATTCCTGCATTTTCTTCAGTATTCCCCCTCCCTTGCTTGTAAACCAAATAAATACGGGCTGCCCAGAGAAGTCTTTGGCTAAACTCAGAGAATACTGAAGCTCTAACAGAGTTAGTCCCTCCTGGGGCCCGGAAATCATTTCCGTTGTCTAATCATTTATTTAAACCTTCGCTGTCCACTCACTTGGGAGATTGCAGGCCTGATCAACCTGCAATAACTTGGGGTTATTTAACCCAGTTTTTGATACTAAGGTTAATATGGAAACACCACAGCTAAGCTAAAACGGTACAAACAACAACTCACCAAGGTTAAAAGAAAGCACGTGATCACGAAGCTGTAATAACCGAATACAGATGCTTCCCCAACAAAAACACACCAAGGTCGTATAGCACAGGACCATGCCTCCTCTTGAAAAATAAGAATCCCCAGTTGAAGAAGCAGGGTAGAGTTCTAATGTATAAACATCCACTCCAATTTGTGAAAGATAAGCATTACTGATATTTCTGCTAGCTTATACATTTGATTGTTGTTTTTTTTTTTTTTGGAAAATCACAAAGGACTTCTTCAAAAGACCAGCCTTTCAGTGGAGTGCCTGCAGTTAAGCTGCTAATATTCATGCATGGTCTCTTGGACCACCTTGTCTCCTGGCTGGTTTCATCCACCAAGGCTGTAACAGCCCTTGGTGAGACCTCTGCAAACTAATATCTTGCTATCTTCTACTTGTCGGAGGTGTGTACTTGCCCTGTAGTTTAAGTGAAGGAGGCATTATTTTGTCTAGAAACAACATTCCTTACAGATTTTAAAAACTATGGTAGAATTCAAATGCCATGAACTCAAACTTTTTCCCAGGATACAATTTTGTGGCCTTTAGTATATTTGGGCCATCATCACTGCCTAACTCCAGGATATATTAATCTCTCCAAGAAAAAACTATCTAGAGCTAGCACTCCCATTCCTTGCCCATTCCATTCCTTGTAAACCATGAATCTACTTTCTGTCACTGTGGACTTGCCTTATCCAGACATCTCATATAAATAGGTCAAACAATTGGCCTTTTGTTCCCAAGGCTCATCAATGAGTCAGTACTTCATTCCTTTTTCTGACTGAGTAGTATTCTATTTTGTTTATCTATTTGTCAGCAGACTCCTCAAGTGTTTCTACTTTTCAGTTATTATTAATAATGCCTCTCTAACCATTCATGAGCAAGATTTTGTAAAAACTTGAGTTTTCAGTTCCCCTGGTAGTGGCATTGCCGGGTCGTGTTGTACCCCTGTGTTTGCCTTTTTGAGGGGTAACTGTTTTCCAAGATGGTTGTGCCAGTGTTACATTCCCATCAGCAGCAGTGAAGGTTCCAATTTTACCACATCTTCACCAACACCTGTTTTTGTCTGCCCTTTTCTTACAGCCTTTCTAGGGAGGTGTGGTAATATCTCACTGTATCTCTTTTATGAGTAGTGGTACTGAACCTTTTCCAAGGGTGTATTGGTCATTCATACTTATTCTTTTGAGAAATACCTATGCAAATCTTTTGCCCATTTAAAAAAATCAGTCTATCTGGTCTTTTTAAAAATACTGAACATTAGGACTTCTTTATATATTCTAGACATAAAATCCTTATCAAATATATGATATGATAAAAGTGTGTGGTAGAGGACTGCAGGAAATGTCAGCATGGAGACACGGTGCCACTAAAGAGATATATGATTTCTAAATATTTTCTCTCTATTGGTTGTCTCTGACAAGGACTTTTAAGGTGAAAGAATATTCCAGCCAACAGGTTTTCTTGGTATGGTAAGGAAATCCAAGCGCAAAAGACACTGTTCCCTTCTCATATCCTTAACCCTTCCAATCCCACACCCGATGGTAGGGATCATTAGCCCTATACTCACCTGCTCCCCAATCTTATCACAGACCTGAATGCCACCTAAAGTTACCTTCCCTGCTCACTAGTCCACCCCCTCCACCCCCGGCTTCACTCTCTGAAGATGAGCAGTCATCTCCTACACAGAATGGAAACAATCACAGAGGAAATCAGCCAGCCTCCTGCTTGGTCCAGGTGAGCAACCTGCATCCTCATTCAGCATCTTCTTCTCTCTTCCCCGGAGACACAAACCCCTTCCTCTCCAACTCCATCTGGTGATCTTTGTATGGGGTGGTGCCTCTTCCCACCTCCTCTGAGACCTTAATCTCCCCCTGACTTCTCTCCCCCCTCCTCTAATGCCTTTCCCTCCTCTCCTCCATTCGAAGATGAGAACGTTCTGACTGATGGATTCCAAGGGCCACCTACTTCCTCAACTCCTACTCACTCCTCAGCCTATAGCAGTCAGGGGCAAAAACTTCCCCAAGATCGGCGTGCGATCACCAGAGAGCCCGGGCTGTATCAGTCCTCTTCTGCTTGTCCTGTCTGCGCCGCCAACCCTGTCCACTTGGCAGCCCCTGCTCGGTGCCCGCAGAGCCTCACTGTCTCCCAGCTCTGCTCTCATCTCCCCAGTGGCACCTTGTCTCCATGCTGCCATTTCCCGTGGCCTCTACCACACACCCCGCCCTCGCTATGTCATCTGCTTCCCTGGCTCTGAGTCCCGAGCCACTATCAGCTCCCCACACACCTCTGGCCCTACCTGCTGTTTCATCCCGGTTAGACTTGGCATTAATTTTGAAGGCCTACCCCTCTTCTTTCCATTACTGCAGTGATGGTGCAAACATGCCTCCCTGTCCTCTAAAGCTGCCCTGTCCTTAGTATCTCCTGAACTGGTGGCAACATCACCTGCCACCCAGGCCCCTAAACCTTCGAACCTTCCTCCCCTGGCCTCTCCCACTGCCCTGCCCCCTGCATAATTATGTCAATTTAAAAATGCCTCCCAAGTATATCTTCATCTATCAACCACACACACCTTGTTGTGGCAAAACTGAGTCCAGGAGAGGAACAACACCCAAGGAATCTGGAGGCAGTGAACAGCTTTATTTTACACCAGTGGTCCTGGCCAGAATAACTTCCAACAAAATCCAGGCCACAAGTGTCTGTGAGCCAGCACTTTTATATGAGGCAGAAACAGGAGTTACAAAGGCGGGACGGGACAGCCTGGCAGTTCTTCTGATTAGCTAGCAGGGTAAGATCATCAGTTACAGGGCTAGATTAACAGCCATCAGTTAAGTCAGGCATCCTGTATGTTCGGTTTCACTCTCATAGTTAGAGGGGACAAGAAAGCAATTCTAGAGCCCTGAGCAGTCACAGAGCTAGGCAGCTTCAAAGAGAACAAAGTTTAAAAACAAACACTTTTTCCTTGTACCGTTTTTCCCATTCAACTTTTCCTGCTTTCGCTTGAGCCTTCACCATTTCTTGCTTAATTCATCCCGGTGGCCTCCCAGGTGGTCTTTCGAACCTCACAGCCCCGAGCTTCCCATACCTCAGGAAACACAGCAGTCCCGACCACAGCGCTGTCTCTTGTGCTCTTCTGTCTTACACTCCTGCCACACCGTCAGTCATCCTGTAAATGCCAGGCTCTGTCAAGACAGAGTTGCTTCTTCTTCTGTGGAAAGCCTTTGCCCCTTGGCATCTGTCCTCATTCTCCCCTGCAGTCTCATGGCACAAATTAAGACACAATGATTATATAGTAGTTAGAAACACTGCCCTGGCCTCGAATCCCAGCTCCTCTCCCTCTTTTCTGGGTGAATTTTCAATTCGTTTCATTTCCTCATTAGTGAAACAGCATCAGCAGTGCCTCCCTCCCAGACTTATTTAACAATTAAATGAAGAAAATATACAAGAAATTAGGAGCAATGCCTCATACAGAGTAAACTGTCCATTTAACATTATTTTAGGATATTTGGCACATTTTATTGGAATTATTCATTCAGTTGGGTAATTAAGCCTGCGTCCTCTGCTGTAGCTTGTTATTATGCCACACATACATAAGAATGCATAACATGTAAACAATATAAAGAAATCAGTGGAGAAGAGTTACTTTTCCCTACAGCACCCCCAGAATTTGGTATTGTTTTAAGGAGGAGTGTGACCTTCCCAGCCCACTGAGCACAGCCTACCCTGCAGCTCCATGTGCAGCCTGTGCTTCCAGAGGCTGGTGTGTCTCTGTGCTGTACTCAGATATTTGGGAGGCCTGTAAGAAAAAGAGATACCTACATTGCTACTACTTCTCCTGAGAGTATAAAGATAAACAAATCAGGGTACAAAATAACTTGAAATTTCATGAAATAAAAATCTTCATTTTTATAGAATGCCCTAGGGACAGAATTGCATAATATGTATATCAAAATGTTAGTGTTAAGTACTTAATTCTAAGCCAGGCCTGGTAGTACACACTAGGAGGATGAGGCAGGAGGATCCCAAGTTTGACCCTAGCCTAAGCTGGTCATGGTAATGGATGGCTGCAATCCCATGACTCAGGAGGCTAAGGCATCAGGATCACTGTGAGTTCCAGGCCAGGCTGAGTTACATAGTGAGACCCTTGCTTGGGCAATTTACTGACTCAATGAGACCCTGTCTCAAATAATAAAAAAGCCTGGGAACATAGCTCTGCGTGAAGGCCTTGGTTCAGTCCCCACTACCGTGGGGGCGTGGGTGGGGTGGGTGGTAATTACTGAACTCTAGAAGGACCTGTTACAAGTCTACTTCTTGCTGTAAGAGACACATGCGCACTGAGAAGGAGAAACACAGGGCATACCTGATAGTCTGAGGGCATGACGGGCGCACCCGAGCTTGCACCCGAGGGCCCAAGCCGCGGCTTCTTGTTCGGAGGCACCTGATTCAGGCCGGAGTCCTGGCTGTGCTGCAGGCAAGCGGCTGCGCCCCCAACACCGGCTGCCACCCCCCCTGCAGTCCCGTTGGTCTGGGTGCTGCTCTGCTGTGGAGGGGGTGCCTGTGGGGGGACTGCTGACTGTGGTGCTGGGGCTATGGGCTGCTGATGCTGGTTCGGCTGCTGTTGCTGATTCTGTATGGGGAAAGCAATGAGGCAAGCCTGGTACAAAACTAACATGATGGGACAAATAGCCAAGAGGAGCAATCAGTATTTGGTCAATAGCCCTGGCATGAGCCTAGCATGGAACAGCAGTGGCCAGCTGTGGTAGAGAACAGAAACTGGCAGTGTCCACCAAGGGCAACTGGCATTAACGGTGTTGACTAGTTAAGGTGTCATTAGCAAAGCTGCACTTTGCTGATTCATGGTTTTTGTCTGAATGCA
>PVLD010023156.1:0-27946 GCA_004027595.1 Dinomys branickii | reverse complement strand
TTTTTTTTTTTTTTTTTTTTTTTTGGCGGTACTAGGGATTGAACTCAGGACCCTGCGCCTGCTAGGCAGGCGCTTATTCCACTGAGCTATATCCCCAGCCCAAGTAACTTTTTTTTTTTCTCTTCTGGTACCAGGAATCAAACTCATGACCTTGCTCTTGCCAGGCAGGCACTTATGCTGGTGTTTCCTTTTGTGCATATTACCAAATTACCAATACTTGTATCAAATAATTTTGTTGATAATCTTTTTGTTTATTGGTACTTGAAGTTACAGATTTGGTTAGACGCCTTGAACTAGAGAACAGATTGGAGCTGGGTGTGGTGGCACACATCAGTAATCCCAGCACTGGAGAGGCTGAGGCAAGAGGATTGCTTTGTTTGAGGCCAGCCTGGTCTGCAACATGAATTCAAGGCCAGCCTGAACTTTATAGCAAAGCTCTGTCTCAAAAAAGACAAACAAAAAGCAAAAAAAAATTGGATGAATTGGGAGCTCCTTTAGAACATATCACTTAGTAAATATGAACAAGTTTTCATGAGTTGCACTAGCAATTTAGAATTTTTTTTTTTTTTTTTTTTGGCGGTACTGGGGAGCGAACTCAGGACCCTGCGCTTGCTAGGCAGGCGCTTATTCCACTGAGCTATATCCCCAGCCCTAGAAATTTCTTAATTGCAAAACTTCTGTGGCTTTCTGAAGGATTTTGAACCCCAGAATTAAGTCTAGTTTAGGATTGTCAGGATTGTACATGTTCCTGATTTCTAAAACTAGCCTTAATTGCTTATAGGTATGTCTTACTCACATTTAGGTCAGAACAGCAATGAAAATTTGTCTAGGAGAGCACTGTCACTGAGCTATATCCCTAGGAAATGTGTGCCACCATGCCCCCATCCCCCCTTTTGAGACAGCATCAGTGTGTAGCTCAGGCTGGCCTTAAACTCACTAGTGAAAAAAACCTCAATGGTCCTTCTGCCTCAGCCTCCCAAACAGTTGGGATTACAGTTTTGTGTCCCCATACCCAGCTTAATAAAAATATTTTAATAGTTTTGGCCCTAAAATTATTTCATCAGATGATTATAAATAGTCAGTTGGGACTGTCTTATGTTAATTTGTTTTCCCCCTCTCCAGGTTCATGCTGAATACTCTAGATTTGTGAATCAAATTAATACTGCTGTACCCTTACCAGGTATGTATGTTTTGAAGTGTCTGAAGATATTTTGCTAGCAATGTTAGGTGTGAGACTAGACTGTGCTAGGTTAGTAGGAATGTTCCCTTCAGCTTAGGTTAATTTGGAGAGCCATTTGTGCTTTAGTGTTTTTCTTCCCTAGATAGTAAGTTTAATATTCAGCTTAAAATGTCTCATTCTGCTGCAGCTGATTAAACACTTTTTTTCTTCCCCCTCAGGCTATTCACAACCCTCTGCTATAAGTAGTGTCCCTCCTCAGCCACCATATTATCCATCCAGTGGCTATCAGTCTGGTTACCCTGTTGTTCCCCCTCCTCAGCAGCCAGTTCAACCTCCCTATGGAGTACCAAGCATAGTGCCACCAGCAGTTTCATTGGCACCTGGAGTCTTGCCAGCTTTACCTACCGGAGTCCCACCTGTGCCAACACAATACCCGATAACACAAGTGCAACCTCCAGTTAGTACTGGACAGGTAAGATGCCAGAGTCTGCAACATGGCTGTCACTGAAATTAGGGAAAACTAGAGGCAGGTGATATTCCAGATGCAAATCATGTCATGTGAGCTATTTTTCTTTTCCTACCGTCTTGTACGTTCCCACAGTGAGCCTGCCGAGTAGTTTGTAGTGTGTACATATTTATACATCATCCTAAAGTTTACAGTTATTTTGAAAATTCTTGGCACTGAGTTTGAAGTGGAGATGCTTAGCAGAGTTTTTGTTAAGGGCCACATGGTAAATATCTTAGGATTTTGGGGTCAAATAGAATCTCAGAGCTACTGTATTCTCTTGTAGCGGCAAAGCTTAAACAGCTGGGCGTGGTGGCGCACGCCTGTAATCCCAGCACTTGGGAGGCTGAGGCAGTAGGATCATTGCAAGTTCGAGGCCAGCCTGGGCTACAAAGTGGGCTCAATGCTAGCCTCAACTGCATAGCGAGACCCTGTCTCAAAAAGACAAAAAAAAAAATCAAGCAGACAAAGCTTAAACGAGCAAGTGTGGCTGTACACAGTAGAACTTTATTTATAATATTGAATGAGTGGTGGTTCAGAATCCCTGCTCACCATTTTGTGGGCATAGTTTGCTGCTAGCTTTGTAGTGTTAACTTAGTTGTCAGGGAAGAGGAGGCTGGTCTGTAGCACACCTTTCAGTGGCTGGAACTGAGTTGGCAGTTTTGGTTTTAGAAACTACATAAACAGATATTCCTAGCCTAAGATTTATGAACTGTCTGATCTTTTTTTTTTTTTTTCCTTTCGGTTCTGGGAATTGAATTCAGGACCTTGTCCTTGCCAGGCAGGTGCTTGTGCCACTGAGCTATATCCCTGGCCCTGAATTTTCTAATCTTAAGGATTATAAATGCTAATAGGTTTCCTTATAACTCCTTAAATTATGTAAGACAGTGAAATTTTAGAGAAGAGTAGATGCCTAGCTCATCTGGGTGAGGTGTACACTCACTGAGAGGGAGACTTGAGAGCGTGGTAATGGGTTTATGGTGGGCCCTTCTATGCAGGCCTTTCATAGTGTACCCATGCGAGAGTAAACAGTGGCCTCTAACCATTGCCCAGCTTCACTGCCTGTGGACTGTGAGCACTGAAGAAGGTTGCACAGCTTGTAACAGCATATTACCCAGCATCTGGGCTGGGTGTGGTGGTGCACACCTGAAATCCCAGCATCCTAGGAGACTGACGGATGAAGATCGCAAGTTCAAGACTAGGCAGTTTAGCAGTTGTCTAAAAAATTTAAGTAGGCCTGGAGCTACCACAGAAATGGCATTTGAACTGAATTCTGTTTATAGTTCCTAGTCTGAATTACTAGGAACTAGTAATAGTAAAATCTGTAGCTCTCAGCTTTGAGCTACAGCCTTTTGTAATTGGGAAGTAGGATGGTAGAGTGGGTTAGTTAGGTTGCTAGAGTTCATCGTGCTTTCCCTTTTCGAGCTGTGTAATCTTGGGATATAATTGGAGCTGTTTAGGATTTGAATTTCTTTATATGTAACATGGACATAATAATAAAAATCTTGATTGATTAGGGTGTTTCAAGCCGTCGATAAATGCTGGAGATTGGGCTTGGCGGTGCACACCAGTAATCCCAGCACTCAGGAGGCTGAGGCCAAAAGGTTGCTGCAAGTTTGAGGCTAGTCTGCACTATATATATAATAGACCACATCTCAAGAAAAAAGTAAAAGCTGTTTGTTAGTAATTCTTTTATGTGTACTTATTTTTCTCTAATATGTACTGTGTGTTGAATCCCTATTACCCTTATGGAATAACCTCTTAAAAGCTAGTCAGACTTGTTGATAGGGTAATTCAGTAACCATGGAAATAGTAAATGAAGTTGCCTCTGCCACAAGCATTAGCAGTGTGTGTGATACATAAAGAGCCAATTACATTAATGAAAGGAGTTTAAGTAAGAGGCTTCTGAACTAAGTAAGTGGCTGGAGTTCTTATTGTTTATTAATGTACATGTTTACTCTTAATAGCCCAAGTGCAAACTGGTTTTTCATGGGAAGTTAAAGAACTGTCTGTAGATTTTTACTTGCCTGTTTCTGTAGGATGAAGGTGGGAAGGCTAGGTGATGCTATTGCCAGATTATATAGGAAAGAGATGAAGGCCCTGAAGTTGAAAGACATGCATACCGATCATGATGGTACTTGCTGATCATTTAGTTATTCATTAGTTGGACAGCCTCACACTTCTTTTCCTCTTTGGTTTGTTTTGGTCCCAGAGTCCAATGAGTGGTCCTTTTATTCCTGCTGCTCCTGTCAAAACGGCCTTGCCTGCTGGCCCTCAACCCCAGCCCCAGCCCCAGCCCCAGCCCCAGGCACCACTCCCATCACAGCCCCAGGCACAGAAGAGGCGATTCACAGAGGAGCTACCGGATGAACGGGAATCTGGACTTCTTGGCTATCAGGTTAAATAAAATACCCTGTCCTCCTTTCCTTGTCTTATCCTCCTACTATATTCTCCCTGTAAAGAAAAGATAGGTTTACATCTATGTCAGTTGTCCTTTTACTAAGATTTCTGCTTTCTAGAATCCATTTAGGTTAAGATTTTATTCTTGAGGAATTAATTTCTTTGGAGTGGGTTTTGTCATTGAGATCATTGTGGTAAGGAAATACGGAGCTTCATTTAGAGAGAAGTCTCATGACGTCTGGAAGGGTTTATGAAGAATTCTGTGTTTCCTGTATTGATACAGTAGACTCATGAAAGCGTCTGATTTTCTTTTCTACATATATTACAAGAAGTTGTCAGTCTACCAATATGTAACTCAATGTTTATACTTTGGCTTTTCATTTGCTATTCCCTTTGGCCCTTACTTTAAAAAAAGAGAATGATTTTTTGAGAACCTCTTACCTGCTAGCTCCCTGTCCTAGGAAAAAACTTAACTAAAAGAATAAGGTCTGCTCTAATAGCTTTCTAGTGGATCCCTTGCTTAGCATGTTCAAACCCCTGGGGTTTAGTCTCTGTCACCTCAAATGCTTGGTGCAATTTTGTCAGAAGCACCTTTACATCTTGTCAGACCCCTTGGGGAATTCTTAAGTCTGAGCATTGTTACAGTTAAAACTAGGCTTTTAGAAAACAGTTGACTTATGGCCAATCAGTTGAAAGTATAGCATAATGACACAGCATGCCTGAGCCCTACAGAAGAATCCCTACTTTGACTATACACCAACTCAGAGTATGTAGTGCTGTTTAATTTATTGCAATTTATCAGAAAGATGAGACACTTGACAGTTACATTAAGGAGCTGAAATCAATACAGCAGTTGTAGATTTGCTAATGCCACTGTATTTTTCTGCTCATAGCATGGACCCATTCATATGACTAATTTAGGTACAGGCTTCTCCAGTCAGAATGAGATCGAAGGCGCAGGATCGAAGCCGGCAAGTTCCTCAGGCAAAGAGCGAGAGAGGGACAGGTAAGTCAATAGGAACAATCACATGAATCCATTCAGGTGTCACTTCTTACACCATTAGTATGGGCAATGATCATTGCCATGAGCTTCGGTGTTCTGAACTGAAATGACATCATTTGAATCAAATAAGTTGCTGTAATTGAAGCAGTAGTGGAAAGTAAGTGCGTTTGACTTTGTTAGAAGCATTACACCTCGCTGTGAGCAGTGCAGTACTCACTTGTTCAGACAGCCGCATTTATAGTGGTATACCTCTGTTCGTGAGATTCATTCTTTCCACAGTTCTGGTTGTTAGACAAGAGCCAAATCAAATTTCCCCATAAGGTCAACATTGAACCTAACATTGAATTTTTTTGTGTGTGTATGAGTTAGGGTCTCACTATGCAGTTCAGGCTGGCCTTGAGCTCCCTTTGTAGCCCGGCTGGTCTCGAACTTGCAATGATCCTCCTGCCTCAGCCTCCTGAGTGCTGGGATTACAGGCGTGCGTCACCACGCCCAGCTCCTGACACTGAATTTGATTCAGTTTTCATCCTGTTTGGTTTGTGCCCAGAATCATGGAAAGAATGAAGTTCAGGAGGCACCGCTGTGCTGTTGTCTCCATCGCCTCCATTTTCCTCAGAGTCAGTGGGAGCGCAAGTGTTACACAGGCCTCTTACTGCTTTAGGAGCACAGATCGCTGTGGGTGAGAAAACTTGGAGGACCTCAAGTGTTTAAAGTCTTTTTCCTAGATTGTTATGTTTACCTTTTATCTTCATAAGAGGAAGCTGACTTCTTCCTGCAACGCTTCATTCTGTTTTTGGTGTGACTTTGTTATGTGGACAGGCTTTATAACATTAATTAATAAGCTGAATGGTTTGGTGAACAGAAGGGAAAGAATTAATGGTAGAGTAAGCAAAGGATTATCTGTGAACATTATTGTTCTACTTCTCTTATCTACTGGAGAAGTTAAGAATTGTAGTTTGTCTGAGAGAAGTATTCATTTTCTATTCACAGGCAGTTGATGCCTCCACCAGCCTTCCCAGTGACTGGAATAAAAACAGAGACTGATGAAAGGAGCGGGTCTGGGACCTTACCTGGGGGCCATGGTGAGTAGGGTGTAGCTGGGGAAATAGGGAGTAGGACTGTGTTAATCTGTTAGTTTTCTAACCTGATGTTCATTCAGGTGTTTAATCCAACCTCTTTAACCTACTGGCTAATGAGAATACTTGTGTTTTGTTTCTGTTTTTTTTTTTAAATGAGAACAGCATATAGTTATGCAGGCTTTTATGTTCAACCACCGTGTGTCTAGAAGAGTCAGTTGACTTATTTTATACGTAGCATCAGTGACATTAAAACCCTAGGAAATAATAATGATCGGTAGGTCATTTCGAAGTTCTGTTGCCAGTGTTGTCTGAATACCTGAAAGTGATCTGCTACAGACTAAATAAAGATTGCTTTTTCATAAAGATTGATTCTCCTTTGTATTGGGAGCTGAGCCACGTACCCCTTGTTGCCTGAGGCTGTTACAGAATCCCAGAACTCTAAATCTTATAGTGGTGCATGGGGTCAGTTTTGTTCTTTGCCTATAGTCATAATAAAAACAAACAGGAAAATACTTTTTCTTTTCTTCTTTTCTTTTAACTCTAAAAGGTGAAATGTCAGGCCCTAGAGACTCATTTGCTAACTTTCCTTTTTTTCTCTTTTTTTTTTTTGTGTGTGTGTGTGTTTCTCTTTTCTTTCTCTGTTTTCTTACATGGTTCTGGTGGATTCACATTTGCTGATGCTGGTGCTGTTTTTCGTGTGATCTTCAACATTTTTGGGTGACCATGGCCCTGTGACCTCAAAATGGTGTCCAACTAACTACTTACAATTAACATCTTTTTTTTATTAACGAATTTATGGTATTATCTTTTTTTTTCCCTTGGTGGGGAATGGGGTTGGGTTGTTTTTTTCTGTTCTAGATTATCCCGCCAAGAAGATGAAAACTACAGAGAAGGGATTTGGCTTAGTGGCTTATGCTGCAGATTCATCTGATGAAGAGGAGGAACATGGAGGTCATAAAAATGCAAGTAGTTTTCCACAGGGCTGGAGTTTGGGGTATCAGTACCCTTCGTCACAACCACGAGCTAAGCAGCAGATGCCATTCTGGATGGCCCCGTAGGACGCAGTGGAACAGTTTTGACCTCGGAGACGTCTTAGCAATAATGCATGTGTTTGATTTAACAAGACTTGGGGCCTGTGCTGGGAGTCATCACGGATCTTGCAGAAGTTAGAAGTGCAGGGTCCCTTTTTCTTAAAGGGATTCCATTCTTTTTTAAAACATTTCTGCAGTGACGTTAACTTCTGTTAAAATTTACTTAGGATCACAAATTTGTCTCAGAGCTTTTCTAACAGTTGGTGAAATGTGCTGGTCAGATGACACATCCCAGTAGGATGATTCCCATGTACATTTGAAAGGTCCAGCCTTGTCCAAATGAATAGCTACAACCTTCACCTAAAGAAAGATTTATTTGTATTTTACTACTGTTGGATCAATTTTGATATTCACTGGTTACAAACAAAGCCTTACTATTTATTAGTGGGGGCGTACTTTTAAAATTGTCTTTTGCTTTCAATATTTAATTCTCAGAGATCCTCATCCCTATTTCAGTTTGGATCCTTCATTTTGAAAATTGCTGTTTTACTAATTTAAAAATACTTGATACAGATTGATCTTGACTAGGAAAATGAAATTATTTTTCATTATGTCTTTTTATGGGGATGATGTGAAGCTGGCACATTCAGGCACATTTGTTCAGACAGCCATTGCCCTTCTAAACTCTGTCTCCAGCTGGGTCAGAGAAAACAGCTTGACTAAAAGGTGATGAAAACTCATCACAGAAATGAAACCCAGTGGTCTGTCTGTCGCAGAACTGGTTGCAGCTGAGACAGTTGGTTATGTCCAGTAGGATGGTGGACTTGGTGACTGAGTTGCAACTTGTCCTCTTGGCATTACAGGTTTTGCCAAAAGAACTTTTTTGTATCAAATATTGATGTATGAAAGTGAAGGAGCTAGTCTGCTGAACCAGAAATAGTTTGAAGATTCTGAACTGTCATTTTTGCACATTTGAATACTTTGCAGGCTGGCTTTGTACAAACTTAATCTCTGGTTTCCTATATGTTGTAAATAATTAGACCATAATTTCAATATAAATAAATGTATAAATATTCCGCTTGTGGTTTTCTGTGTTCTTTTTCTTCCACAACCCACCCATATACTAAAAACAGCTGGGTACAGTGAAGCATGCAATGTAAACTGGGCACTCTGGAAGCTGGGGCAGGAGGTTCACGGTCATTTCAATGCCAACCTGAGCTACACAGTTGGACAGCCCCATCTGCGTAGCAAGACCCTGTCTCAAAAATAAAAAACCAGACAACTTTTTACTCAACTGCATAATGCAATTACAGCCTCTCCCCCATGTATACAGACTCAGTTTCCATATAGTTGAGTTTTAACTCTGCAAAGTATGTGCTTAAAGCCCAGATGAAAAGTTCTTAATTATACTAGATGTATTCCATTTCATACTATTGCCCTCCTTTATTTCACAGAGGGTTAAGGGGACCAAATGAAACACTTAAAGGAAAAGGTTATTGAACAGCTGGTGGGGATGGGGGTGTAGCTCATCAGTGCAGCCCCTGCCTGACAAGCTTGAGGTCGTAAGTTCAATCCCCATGACAAAAAAAAGCAACGGGCACAAGTTGCGTCAGGAAAACATTACAGTGTAAAGTTCTAGTACTGTGTGTGCTGCCTAGAGATGTGTCTATTGCTGGCTTAATTCAAGGCCACTAGGCATTCTGGACTTTTTTCCTTTGTGCCACAATAGCGCATTCCACACATTTTTCTTCGTGTGTGTTGAGAATACCTAAAGAGCTGGGCGTGGTGGCACAGGCCTGTAAACCTAGCACAGGGGAGGCTGAGGCAGGAGGCTCGTTGCGAGTTTAAGACCTTGTCTCAAAAAAGACCCTCCCCCCCCAAAAAAACCCACAGAACTCTACTTAGGATGACCGCTAACATCCAGTCTTTAAGATCTCTTGGTTTCAAGAGTCAAGTGTGACTCCTTTGTGAATGGACCCTCTCTACCTTGAGCCAGTCTCCTGCTTGGACCTCAACTCTTCGTGAAAGGGTGGGAGGTAGTGCCTTTCACCGTTTCTTCTGTTTTTGCAGCGCCTGAGCAAAGTGGTTTAGTCCCCTGGCTGTCCACGTGTTACTTCTTTCCCCTGGCTTGATGTGTTTCTGTAATATCCATATGCTTGCAAACTAGGAACAGTACTTGACCTGCCTTCCAAGCTTCTCGGAACTAGGTCTGGGGACGTCCCGCCCCCGGGGGCGGGGCGGGCGTCACGGTGGCCTGGCCCTTCCCGCTGGGACGCGGCCTGTGGCGCCATCTTTCCCAGTTCGGCCGTGGGAGCGATCACAGGTCAGTGGGGGCTCTGGAGACGGAGGAACGCCGAGAGCCGCACCGTCCTGAGGCTGCGGGTGGGGCGGGGCAGGGCGGGGCCGTGTGACCCCAGGTACTGGCGGGGAAGGGGCTCAAGGGAGGCAGGGGCGGGGCGCGGCACCGGGCCGGGCGAGGGCTCTGGGACCCGGGGGTCCCGGGACTGGGCCCCGACGGCCTTGGGGCTTCAGTGGCCGCGCAGCGACTCTCTCTCGGCTCCTCCCTGCTCGTGCTGGAGTTCCATTCTAAAGAGACGTTCTGAATTTCTTTGTCTCTTTTTATGTTTAAGTGGGAACCCTGTGATGTGTCATGGGACTGAGGACGAGGTTGTGGGGCTTTTTAGGGTTCATTCCGCAGTGAGCAACAGGCGCAGGCCAGGCTCTGTGGAGGCGGGCGTGCCAGCCCCGCAGTCCCCGCGCTAAATGTGCTCTGCTTTCCTTCCAGGCAGCGTTTCCTGGGGCGGCCCAGGTCCCCAGGAACACGATGGACTCCGGAGCGCGCCCCGGGGGTGGCAGCTGTGGCAGCCCTGCCGGGCTGTCCCGGGAGTACAAGCTGGTGATGCTGGGTGCCGGCGGTGTGGGCAAGAGTGGTAGGTGACATTTGGCATTTGACAAGATGTAAAACAAATGACCGCTACACAAGCCAGATGGGATACTGGGTGGTGTGCAATACTGATACTTGACATTCTTTTGTGGGCCACCTTCGGGAGGGTTTTAACTTTCATTTCTTGTTTTGAAGCTATGACCATGCAGTTTATCAGCCACCGATTTCCAGAAGACCATGACCCCACCATTGGTAAGTCAGACCCTCCACTCCGGTTCCCGGACTTGCTAAGAAGCTGTCCTGGTGAATGACAGTTTCAAAAAGCTATTTTGAGGCCTCCTCCTTTTGCCATCTAATTCAGATTTATTTAGAAGCAGTGATATCATAGAAGTTGTTAAGCAATTGACTGTTTCCTCTTTGCTGGATTTAACTGTCATAAGCTGAGCATTAACAGGACAACTTTCTGTGCATAGTTTGGTTTGTATACGGTAGGTAGGATCGCACCAGAGGGAAATACACAGGCTGCCTGGGGAAGCCTTTGGCTGTCACTTCTCTAAGGGTCTAACTTGAGGCTGACTGTAAGTATGAGTCAGCTGGTTTGAACTTCCACAAAAGGAAGCAGAAAAACAAGTAGAGCCGGCCTACTGAACCCTTAAAACTAGGCGTGCACAGCCTGGGTGTCTTCCATGTGAGCCCTTCGCTTACGCCCTTGTACCTGAAGCTGTACAGTGACGTCTTCTCCGTGTCTCTAAGTCTCTGTTGTCACAGTACTAGTAGAGTTAAAAAGTCATTTTGTTTGCTTTTCCTTTTCATTTTCTTAATTACCTTTCTCTACAAACACTGAGGACATTGCCGTCATTCCTCACCCAGTAGGAAGCAGGTTGGAGTCTAAGGGGTTATATACTTGTGCAGTCCTACTGTTACTTCATATGTGGCGCTCTGCCCTGACGAGGGCTTTCCATTGGGCTGGGCTGCTGCTCTGTATTCCATGAAGCAGTGAGTGTTCACAGCAGCCCAGCTTGGATGTAGTTATTGCATACAGTAAGTAGGTGGATTTGGGTGAAATCGAAACTGTTACTTAAAAAAAAAAAAAAGAAAGAAAGAAACAGTTTTGTTTTTTCATGTACTATATCAGATTTGGGGGTAGGGGGCACTGAGGATCCAACCCAGGCCCTTCTGTGTGCTAACTACACACCTCTGAGTGACACCCAAACCCTGATGTATCACATTTAGAACATTGTCCTATGGGTGGGAGTTTCAGGAATAAAATCAGTTCAGTGCCCTGGGGATGTAGGACCCTGTAGGATGCCTATGTAGCGTGTGTGAGGGCCTGGGTTCTGGTCCAGCGCTGCCCCTCGAACAGAAAACAGTTTAAGGGTTAGGATTATATACTTAAAAATTCCAGAAACATTTCCTTTCTTCAAAATAAAGCTCATATATTTGTTCTTTTTTTAAAAGATATATTTGTTCTAATGGATACTTTTATAGGTTTTTTCTTTCTTTTTCTTTTTTTGGTTTAATTTGGTGCTTTTTATTTTTCTTTCCTCTTTTTTCCTTTTTCTTTACTGTGCTGGGATCAAGCCTTGCATACGGTATACAGTCACTCTACTACTGGGATACACCCCAGCCCCATGAGGTTGCTTTTTTTTGAGACAGGGTCTTGCAATGTGCAATAGCCGAGGCTGGCCTTGAACTCACTATGTAGCCTAGGCTGGCTGGCCTTAAACTTGCAGCAATCCTCCTGCCTCAGCCTCCGGGCTGCTGGGATTATAGGTGTGTGCCACCACACTCAGCTTCATGAGGTAATTTTGAAATCTGTCCCCCCCCCACCAGTGTTACCACCTGTTCTTCTGACAGTATTCTCAGATAAATACTGTGTCTCTTAATTGCTATTATGTGCCAACCACTGTGATAGGACTTTGGGTACAGTGGCCAGCAAAGATATAAAGTGACTTCTGTGATTGACAGTTTAGTGTATTTTGTTTTAAACTTTGGCTAGAAACTCTAAGAAGGAAAAAATTTACATTATAGCCACTATAGATATAAGTATGAAAGTGAATGTGTCTATGAATACTTTTTTATTAGCACATATTTATGTATCTGAAACTAAAATATGAAACTATGTTTTCCTTACTACTTGTGGTACCCACTCATATTTTCTGTTTTATTTAGGTTTTTGTTTATTTATTCTAATGTTGGTCTCAAGACTATTAGGTCGATTTCACAGCTCACTAATCCTAATAGATCACTTATAGTTTAAGGAACATTGATATAGCTGAGTGTGGTGCCCCAGGCCTGTAATCCCAGCACTCTGAGAGGTTGAGGCACGACATTATAAATTTAGGCACAGCCTGGATAGTGATGTAGTGAGACCCTATCTCAAAATAAAAACATTTTCTTAAGAACAAGACTGAGGATATAACTCATTATAAAGGCCCTGGGTTCAATCCCCAGTGCTGAAAAAAAAGAAAAGGAAAGGAAAAGAAAGGAGAGAAACATTGATTTAATGTGCTCTTCATACTGTAAGTTGAACTACTGGAGAGGCTGAGGCAGGAGGATCTTTTGAGCCCAGGAGTTTGGGACCAGCATGAAGAACACAGTGATACTCTGTCTCTTTTAAAATAGTAATAAAGTGGGACGTGGTGGCACACACCTGTAATCCCAGCGCTCAAGAGGCTGAGGCAAGAGGATGGTTGTGAGTTTAAGACCTGTCTGGGTTACAAAGTGAGCTCAAGTTCAGCCTGAACTTCATAGCAAAACCCTATCTCAAAAAGACGAAAAAATATAATAATAATAATAATAATAATAATAATAATAATATATCCAAAAAAGAAATTTGCTTTTATAAAGGAGGAATTATGACAATGTGGATTCTTTAGAAAATAATGGCTTTTCCTTTTTCTATAGTATTAAAATGAAGAACTATAGTACATAGATTTTTGAGTGCAGCCATCTTGAGTTTTATTCTGTCTTTGTCACTAGTTAACTTATTTGAAGTTTGGTTTTTCTTAGGCAAGGTCTTGCTATACAGTTCAGACTGGTCTTAAACTCAGTATGTAAAAAAACCCACAAACCTCACTGTGTAGCCAAGGCTAGCCTCAAACTCATAAAAAATCCTCCTGCATCAGCCTCCAAGTGCTGATCTCAGATGTGAACCACCACACCTGATCTCAGAAACTTTTTGTAGCATAGAATTACAGTTAAAGTCTTGTAAGTTTAAGCTATGAGTGAACTGTATACCACCTATATGAAAAAGACAGTATCTGAGTTGAACACCCAGCTTACATCTCTTAATGGATTTATCATGCTTCCTGAGGAAATTTGAACACTTAAAAGAAGTTGGGTAGAATTAACATTTTTTTTTTTGTCTTTTTGAGACAGGATCTTACTGTGCAGTTCAGGCTGGCCTTGAGCTCACTTTGTAGCCCAGGCTGGCCTCGAACTCCCAAAGGTCCTCCTGCCTCAGCCTCCTGAGTGCTGGGATTACAGGTGTGCGCCACCACGCCCGGCTGAATCAACATCTTCATGATTCTTTTTTGGAGAGATGTGAGACTAGGGATTGAACTCAAAGGATTATTTATTTATTGTGGATTTCTTTTTTTTTTTTGAGACAGGGTCTTGCTATGTATTCCAGGCTGGCCTTGAATTTGCTAATGTAGCCCAGGCTGCCCTCATACTCATCACAGTCCTTCTGCCTCAGCCTCCTAAGTACTGGGATTATAGGTGTGTGTCACGACACCTGGCTTTTTTTTTTTGAGACAGGGTTTCCCTAAGTTGTCCATGCTGGGTTCAAACTTGTGATCCTTCTAAAATAGGTATTTCTTGCTTTGTTCTTGCCAGACAAGTACTGTGCCACTGAGCTTCTTCCTTTATGTATGAGTTACTAGTACAGCTTTCTTTTCTCCTGTAGAAGATGCTTATAAAATCCGGATCCGTATTGACGATGAGCCTGCCAATCTGGACATTTTGGATACAGCTGGACAGGTATTAAATCCCAGAATGCTGTGAGTTAAGATATTTTTCTTCTGCTAAAGGGGGGGAAGGCTTACACAGAGTCACTAGTTTATCTATTTAACTTTCCATGCACGCTGACTCAGGATAGCAGGTAACCTGCATACCCCTGCTTTAAGCCGGGTAAATAGCTAGTCTGTGTGGGCCCACTGTTGACCCTTGTATCCCTCTAGGCAGAGTTTACAGCCATGCGGGATCAGTACATGAGAGCAGGAGAAGGATTTATTATCTGTTACTCTATCACCGATCGCCGAAGTTTCCATGAAGTTCGGGAGTTTAAACAGCTTATTTATCGAGTTCGACGTACGGATGATACGCCTGTGGTTCTTGTGGGAAACAAGTCTGACTTGAAACAGCTAAGACAGGTGAGAAAAGAAAAGAAGACATTGTAATCTTGTGGAATGAGTCATTTTTGTTTCTTGATTATAGATTCCTTAAAATGGAAAAATCAACATTAGCATCTCCCTAACTGAAATTTTTCATGTGCTTACCAATTTGCTGTTACTGAGGATGAAATCTGGATTTTAGGAATCAGTTTATAGGACAGAATTCACCAAATTATAACCAAATGACAAATAGAACACCCATTAGGCAAAGGGTCATGGAATGTTCATTTCCTGAGACGTCAAAAATAAAATGTTTATGTTGCAACAGGAGAAACTTCTGTCAGATTTCACCTTCAGTACCCTTCCTGTGGTGAGGGTTAGGAACTCAGGAAGAGAAGATTAAGAAAAGTTGTAGTGGATATTAGAATAAGTGATACCCTTAAATTAGCAATGACTAAAATTTTGTGTTTGAGCTGGGGGAGTGGTGGTACATGCCTGTAATCTGAGCTTCTTGAGAGGCTAAAGTAAGAAGGTTACAAGGTCAAGGCCAGCCTGGGCAATTTAGCAAAATCCTGTCTCAAAATATGATTCAAAAGGACTAGGGGTTGGGTGTGGTGGTGCACTCTTGTAATCCCAGCCTTAGGAGGCTAAGGCAGGAGGATTGTTGCAAGCCTGGGCTACAAAGTAAGCTCAAGGCCAGCCTGAATGGCATACAAGATCCTGTCTCAAAAAATAGCAGAAAAAAAAAAGGACTAGGGATGTAACTCAGCAGTAGAGCACTTGCCTAGCTGCACAAGCTCTTAATTCCATCCACGTTACTGCAAAACAAAGACTTGTGCTATCTGGTGTGGAGATAAGGGTATAGGGAAACATGTATACCTTTGACTACTAGTGGATGCAATGAATAAAACAAACCTTTGGCAGTAAATTCAGTTAAACCATTGGAAGACTAAATTTATATATAACATGTTCATTGCCAGACTATTTATGGTAGTAGAAAATGAGAACCAGTATAACCATCCAGAAGCAAAAGAGGGGCTGGGGATGTAACTCAGTGGTAGAGCACTCACCTAGCACGCACAAGGCCCTGGGTTCAATCCTCAGCCATGTGAAAACAAACAAACAAACAAGCAAAAAGAATCCAGAAGCAGAAGAAATTGCTAGGCACTGAGGCTTAAAGAACATGAGTTCAAGGCCAGCCTGGCTACACAGCAATTTTAGGACCGGTCTTGACTACATAGTGAGATCCTGTCTCAAAAAGCAAATAAAAATATAGGAGAAATTATGACAGTTGATGTAATTGGCTACATCAACTTGGGGGTTTCTAAAAGTTTTCAGTATTATAGTTTATACATCTCTTTCCCCTGTGCTTTGTTTCTATTTCACTTTCTTTTTTCTGGAAAGCCTCTCCTGTAGCTTGAATTACAGTATGAAGAGCACATTAAATCATCGTTTCTCTCCTTTTCCTTTCCTTTCCTGCCCTTTCCTGTCCTGTTCTCCCCTCCCCTCCCCTCCCCTCCCTTCTCTTTATTTTCACCAGCACTAGGGATTGAACTCAGGGCCTTTATAATAAGTTATATCCTCACTATGTAGTTTAGACTGGCCTTGAACTTACTATGTAGACCAAGCAGGGCTCAAACTCAAGGCGATCCTCCTGCCTCAGCTTCCTGAGTGCTGGGATTACAGGCGTGCACACCATACGCAGCTCTTCTTTCTTAAAATGAGAAGCATAAAGAAAGTGAAGATTGCATATTGAAGGTGGAAGCACCCTTAGAAGTCATGAAATAGGGCTCCCCAAATTGTGACCTCCCTGAGCTTGCACACTTGGAGAGTTGAGCTCCCTTCCTGCTGAGGTAGGCCCCCTCAGAAAATTTACTGGGGAATAGGAGTAACTCCTGAGAGATAGAAGGGGTCCCGGATGTGTTGCCCATCACTGACTTTTTTTAATGATTGTAATTGTTTCCCATTTTTCCCCACTATAAATTTACTCATGTTTATACTTTTAAAGGTCACCAAGGAAGAAGGGTTGGCTCTGGCCCGAGAGTTCAGCTGCCCCTTTTTTGAGACTTCTGCTGCGTACCGCTACTATATCGATGATGTTTTCCATGCACTTGTCCGGGAAATACGGAGGAAAGAAAAGGAGGCGGTACTGGCCATGGAGAAAAAATTTAAGCCCAAAAGCAGTGTGTGGAAGAGGCTGAAGTCCCCATTCCGAAAGAAGAAGGACTCAGTAACTTGAAGGGAAGGCATGGAGTGCTTACCTGTGAACTGCAGTGCTTAATCCAAGCAGCGCAGTAACCTGCAGTAGTGAGCATGGCACTTGCTCTTTCTCCTGTTAATGACCATTATTTTTAAAGTAACTGATGAGGGGGACATGGCTACTAGGAGTTTCCAATGATGTGGTATTTAAAGTATTGTTTCTTAGTTGATTCTGATCTATTAACCAGCAGAGCACTGTCTGCTTTTCAGTTGTCACATTAGACTTTGATCTGCCACTGTTGGGGTCATGTTGCTGATATTAATCCATGTGAAGCGCTTATACCAGGAAAGCATGTAGGCCCTGGGTGTTTGACCAAATACACAGTGAGTCTTGGGCTGTGTAGCCCTGTTGGCCTTCACCCTCAGTTCCTGGGACCATCCCAGAGAAGGGCCTCAGTCTGCTTTCTGCACGGTGCTTCCTGGAGACAGAAAGAAAACTGTCAGGAAATCAGTGCTAACAAGATCAGTGCCAAAGCCCAGCAAATAGCTGTGGAGCTGGCTCCTGCTGCAGCCCATGGAGTGGTGAAAGCGGGGAAGCTGGGCCATGTGCTTACAGGGACTTGCAAGGGCCCAAGCCGGACGAGCCTGGCTTTTCTGAGGCACACACCTTTGGCCCAAGGCACAGAGGTGGTTAAGAATGGACAGACACCTGTAAAATACAGTCATCATGGTTTCTCGTAGAAGGCTGTTTTACTCTTCAGGATGTGCCTTTTTTTTTCCTTCAAAGGTAAACATTTGGGATCCGTTGCTGGATTGCTAACTCTTGCTTAAATCCTTAGTCGGGAGAGCCAGTGCCTTGAACAGATGTTTTTTCCCGCAGGTGCACACATCAGTACACAAATTGCTTCCCAGTGCCTGCCCTTACTTTCTCTTTGCTCTTTAGAAACTTTAGGCCTGACAGAGTGGTTTTCAGGCCCTTCATTTGACTGACTACATTTTCCATATCGAAGAAACATCAGGAGTTTGAATGTGTTATATGTGTCTCCTTGACATCAGTCATTAGACTCAGGATTCTAAGCATGCATGTGGCCAGGCATGGTACACACCTGTAAATCTCAGCACTTGGGAGGCTGAGGCAAGAGGACGGCCTACCTAAACTACATAGTGAAACCCTGTCTCAAAAAACCAAAAAAGAAAAGAAAGCCTATGATTTTTCCATTTATTGGGGGTCAGTCTTAAAGCTTTAATACTCACAGAGTTTGCAACCTGAAGATTTCTTTAGAAAGTCCTTACAAAGTTCACCTCAGGGTTCTGTGAGCCTTGACAAAGTTTAGACTAAGGAAAAAACCACTTGGCTCTGTGCACATGTTGAGAAACTATAATCCCAGAAAGAAGCAGCCTTAACTTGGTGGTGGGAGCTCTGTGGTTGACACCCATGTGGAGAGTGCATGCGGGAGACCGAGAGAAGCACATCCCGTGCTGAGAATTGAATATCACTGATGCAGCATTTGTCGGCTTTAAGCTCTCAGACAACTTTCTGTGACATACCTGGAAAAGCACACAGCTGAATGTGTTATTTTCCATTGTTATTAAAGGCTCGAGGACAGGGTTATTGTGTTTTTCTATATCAATCAATGGTCTGTGGTCCAGATTTAAAGAAAAGTGACTGGCTGAGCTTTATTTTAAGCTCTGAGTAGTGATCCCTCTTCAAACTCCCAAAACACTTCTGCCAGCAGATCAGTCCTATTTCTGGTACTCAGCCCATTTAAATGCAAGTTGAGTCTGTGCAGGGGTTTAACAGGGACTGTGACACTGGGAGAAGCCTGGAAGCAGAAAAGAAAGACAGTGCAGTCTATTACGGTCTTCCACCTCGTCTAAACTGGTTTAGAGCACTTTGAGTTTAATGCCTTCACTTCCCATTACTAATGATCTAGAGAATTGTCCTAGCACCAAGCAAGAACGTGTCAGCTGTATAATTATTGAAGATAATCAAGGCAAGAACCTTTCTGGCAAGAAGGATCTGTAAGAAGTGAATTTGTACAGCATATAGGAAAAAAAAAAGTTATGGTTTTTGCGACTATCCTGGTAAACTAATCACTTAGTGCTGAATAGGACTGTGTTAGATGGTTAGCGCCAGATGGTTTTAGGGTGTAAGTCATAGCTTTATTCTTAGTGACCAGAGTGTAGGGAATTTATGAGCTCTAAATAATCTACTTTGTGGGGGCTGGGGATATAGCTCAGTGGAATAAGCGCCTGCCTAGCAAGCGCAGGGTCCTGAGTTCGATCCCCAGTACCGCCAAAAAAAAAAAAAAAAAACTACTTTGTCCAGTTTGAGGGCATTGAAATTAATTATCACCTGGAACTTCAAAGAGGAAAAATTCAGAGATGAGTTGAAAGGCACTGGGACTATTCATACTGGATCAGTGCACCAAGAGGCCAAAGCTGAAGCTGGCTAGGGCAGCATGCGCCTGTAATCCCTGCACTTGGGGCGAAGTAGGAGAATCAGGAGTTCAAGGCCAGCCTGGACTACAAACCAAAACAAAACACTGAAAAGCTCGTGTCTAGAATTAGCTGTTCAGAATCCAGAAGGGGACTGGTGATAGGTCAGCAGAGTGGCCCACTGTGGGGTTTGGGAAGAGGGGAGTTTTCCCTTCGCACTTGTGTATGAAGACAGTTTGTATGACACAATACAAGACTTTGAAACAACTTTGTTGGGCTTTTCTTTTGCTTACCTGTAAGTGGGTAGAGATATTTCGAACTATTACAAAAAGATGATTTTAAGAAGAAATGTATAAAGCTGTGGGTGTAGCTCAGTGTAGACTATATTGCCTAGCATACTTGAATTCCTAGGTTCAATCCCACCTAAAAATGAAAAAATACCATGAGATTTTATATTGTGGGAAACAGTAACAGAAAAAAAAAATTGAACTGAATGTGGTGGCACATGCCTGTCATCTGAACTACTGGGGAGGCTGAGACAGGAGGGTCACAAGGTAGAGGCCAGCCTGGGCAATTTAGAAAGACCCTGCTTAAAGAAATAAAAGAGGCTAGGGTGTAGTGTGGTGGTAGAGTACCCCTGGGTTTGATCCCCAGCTCAAGGAAAATAAAGCGTTTTGAGCGCTTACCAAGTACAGACACCCTGTGGGAAGTGTTGGTGAGCATGCCACAGAAGGACTTTGGATTGAAGAGGTGACCTCTGCATGAGGTGACAGGGAAGCACAAATGGAAAAGGGTGGCACAGCCCATGCATCCCAGGGCTGTGCAGTCACCATAACAGGAGAATTGCTTATGTGAAGATTGCTTTTGTTTTTTCTGCTTTAAGTGGGCACCAGTATTGGTACAAAGGACCTAGTTGGGACATTCAAAGATTGAATGTATTTGTGTCTTTGTTATTTAGCACTTTTTAATATTTACCTGGGGATTGAACTCAGGACCTTTGCACTCTGCTATATCCCCAGCCGTTTTTTATTTTGAGAGTACTTGCTAAGTTGCTAAATTGCCCAGGCTGGGTTTGAACTTGATTTTCTGATTTGTGGTTTGATGGCACATACCTGTGATCCCAGCATTCAGGAGGCTGAGGTAGGAGGGTCAACCATGAGTTTGAGGCCAACCTGATCTGCATAGTAAGTTCAAGGCTATCCAGAACTATATAGCAAGACCTGTCCCCAAAAAACAAAACGTGAGGGTCTCACTATGTAGTCCAGGGTAGCCAAGAACTCACACTATATCCAGGCTAGCCTTGAACTCACAGTGGCCCACCTGCCGCAGCCTCCCAGGTACTGGGCTTGTGTGCCGCCACATTTAGGCAAGACTTGAACTTGTGATCTACTGCCTCAGGCTCCCAGCGTGCTAGGACTACATGTGTGTGCCACCATTTCCAGCTTTTTTTAAAAAAGAGTTTTTGGGGAATGGGGAACCAGGAATTGAACTCAGGACCTCATGCTTGCCAGGCAGGCACTATACCACTGAGCTAAATCCCTGGCCCCCCCAAAAGACATTTTTTAGGTCAATAAATATCAATGTTGACCACAACTGAAAGGGTAATGGAGGAATGGCATTTCATTTTCTAGTGTAAATTCTCTTAGGTGATGGAATTATACCCCAAGGTGCTAAGCATAGTTTTAAAGCTGTGAGAAACTCAAGGAATATAAAATTTTCTTGCTCAAGAGTTTAGATAAAATTTACATATTCATCTGGGAATATAGCTCAGTAGTGCAGGAATGCTTGTCAGTCACGTTAGAGGCTCTGGGGTCAGTTCCCAGGATAGTAATGAATACGTGAATACAGCAGGCACCACTATGCAGGCCAATAATCCCAGCTACTCAAGCTGAGGCAGGAGGATGTCAAGTTGAAAGTCAGTCTGGGCAACTTTGTGAAGCTATCTCAAAATTGAAAGAGGTGGGGGGGCCAGGCATGTGGGGTAGAGAATTTGCCTAGTATGTGACAGTAACCAGTACCACCAAAAAAAAAGTGGGAGTGTCCTGAACGGTGCTATGCTGACAATGGCAGAGTTGGGGGAAGCACTGGCCAAGGCGTGGGATGGTCCCGCCGAAGCAGGTAAGGTCTACTGCGCATGCGCATTATGACGTGGGCCCTCGAGTTCCTATAGGGAGAAGCCGGACAGTCACATACATTTGCACTGGAAATTCCCTCTGGCTGTGTGGCACTCTTCACCTACACTACAGCCCCACCGTTGGCTTGCCCAGATTGTACAGAAAAGAGGGCAGGAGGCCCTCCCACGGGAGAGTAAAAGGAGCAAAGGAGTTGGCTGAAGAACCACAGGAGAGCTGTGGATCAGGTCAGCATCTGGCTGTCACTGAGTCTGTAGGTGTTAAAAAGTAGTAAGTCAGTTGTTCACAAGGAAATTTATTTATTTGGAATTTAGGAATTCCAGGTCATTCTATAAGTGTGAATTCTCACATAAATAAATAAATTTTGCATATACAAATCAGCCAGAGATCAATTCCCCACTCCACCCACAACAGTGCTGGTGCCAGGGATCAATCCAACCCAGGACCTTAGCATGCTGAGCGGAGTTCTATCATGAGCTGTACTCTGGCCCTAAAATCACTCCTGAGGTGCAGTAGGTTATGTGCTTCAACCGGGAATATTACAGGGATCTGGAAGAGGGAGTTAGCTGGTCCACATCAGATAAGGGGAAACTGTCTCTGGGAGGTTTTTCTTGGAGGGAGGTTTTGGTGAGGTTTTTTTTGTTTTTTTGGTCTTTTTTTTTTTTGCGGTACTGGGGATCGAACTCAGGACCCTGCGCTTGCTAAGCAGGCGCTTATTCCACTGAGCTATATCCCCAGCCCTGTTTTTTTGGTCTTTTTGAGACAGAGTCTCGCTATGCAGTTCAGCCTGGCCTTGAGCTCACATTGTAGGACAGGCTGGTCTTGAACTTACAACGGTCCTCCTGCCTGAGCCTCCCAAGTGCTAGGATTACAGGCATGTGCCACCATGCCTGGCTAAAGGTTTTGGTCTTTTTGAGGCAGGGTCTTGCTATGCAGTTCAGGCTGGCCTTGAGCTCACTTTGTAGCCCAGGCTGGTCTCGAACTCAAGGCAATCCTCCTATCTCAGCCTCCCAAGGGCTGGGATTATAGGTGTGCACTGCCATGCAGTGCATATTTGCAGTACACAGTGTGTATACCCCTTGCGTAGAGTTGGTACCTGCACATAACCTGTCTTAATTCCTGTCCCATCTTCCTCATCCCCCTTCCTCCCTCTGCCTAATCTTTGATTTGATCCATTTCCCGACTTCTGATTAAGTCTGTCTCCCTACTTCTTCTTATCTATTTCTTATTTTCCTCCTTATTTATAATTTGGGTTCCTCATATAAGAGAAACCATGTGATGTTTAAGCTTATGTGTAGGGAGCCTTTCTCAGTCTTTGTCACAGCCCAGGAAGTTTATATTTGTAATCCCATGAAAATTTATTGGAATTCTAATGAGTTAATTCCAACCTACCACTTCCAGTGCAACCCATGGCGAGAATAAAGACACTAAGGCATATCTGTAGTTAAGGAGAGCCCAGCCACAGTGATGGCTAACCAGAACAAAGGCCTCAACCCAGGGCCGAACCCAGGTTTTATTAATTCATGAAGAAGGGAGAGGCTTGAGGTTGAGTGACACAGAATGGTGGGAAGTACTTTGCTGTGAGCTGGACTGGGGAGGAGGCCTGAAATCCTTCTGCAGTATACAGAAAGAAGGATCTGCAGAAAGAGTAATTTGCATGCACAATTGAGGTAGTATCTAGTGTTTTGGGGTCAGTGCTTCAGCTCTGATGTGTAACCTTTCAAACCCCAGGAAGTCATGGCCTCTATCTGAGGCTCATCTCAGCTGGCAGCGTGGACATTGGCTCTTCATCCTGCCTCATCCAGGCTCACACAAGGGAACAAGGGGCTATTCAGGGAAACACTGTCTGCCTTCTTCAAAGACTACACATCAGCACCTGGGCTGGACCAATATGCATTGCTTAAAGCCAATGAAGGCATAAGGAAAAGTCCCAGCCAGCTCTGTCCATAACAGTACATGGAAATAGGGTCGGGTTCAGCCAAAACGGAGACAATTGCTCCTCTTTAAGGAGAGTTGCACAGGTGTCCTCCACACTTGTATCTTTGATTTATTTCACTTAATATGATGGTCTCAAGGTACACATGACTCAAGTTTATCCTTTTTTATGGCAGAGTAGCACTGTGGTGTGTAAATATGTTTCCTTTATCCATTTGTCTGTTGATGAACAGGCAGCTTCCAAGATTTAGCTATTGTGAACTGTGATGCTGTGAACGTGGCTGCACATGGATCACTGTAGTATGAGGTCTTTAGGGAAGACACCTAGAAGGGGACTAGCTGGGTCACATGGAATTTCTAGTGTTAGATTTTTGAGGAATCTCCACACTGATATCCATAGTGGTTGTACCAGTTTACACTCCCACTAACAATGGAGAAGGATTTCTTTGCCCCCACAGCCTCTCCGCCATTTGTCACTGATTTCCTGACGATGGCCATTCTTTCTGGAATAAGATAGAACCTCAGTGTTGTTTTAGTTTGCATTTCTCAAGTGACCAACAATGTTGAACATTTTTTCATGTATTTATTGGCCATTTGTACTTCCTCTGAGCAGTGTCTGTTCATTTTGCCTGCCTGTTTGTTAATTGGGTCTTTAATTTGAGGGGTCTAATTTTTTTGAGTTTTTATACATTCTAGATATTTGTCTTCTGTCTGAGGAGCAGCCAGCAAAAGCTGCTTCCCATTCTGTGGGAAATAGAAAGTTGTCTCTTTACTCTGTTGTTGCTTTGCTGTGCAGAAGCTTTTTAATTTGCTGTGATCCCAAATTTGCTGATTCTTGGTACTATTTCTCGGGGGGTTCTGCTCAGAAACTCCTTGCCCAAACCTGTGTTTTCTAGAGTTCTACCTATTTTATCTTCCACTAGATTGTTTCTATTTTACCATTTAGATCTTTGATGCATTTTGATTTTAGTTTAGTACATAGTGAGATAAATGGGTCCAGGTTCAATCTTCTGCATGCAGAGAGGCAATTTTCCCAGCATCACTTGTTAAAGAGGCATTTGTTCTTCCGGTGTGTTTTTGGCACCTTGAAGATTAAATAGCTGAGTGTATCATCCTCTCTTGTGCTTTGCTGATCTACAAATCTGTGTTTGTGACAGTAGCTCACTCAGTTATGCAGACAGAACTTGAACACGTGACTCTCCTTCCGCCTCAACCTCCCTCAGTTCTGGGATGGCAGGCATGTGCTATAGACACCCAGCCGGATCCTTGCTGACTTTGACAAGCGTCTGGCTTTAAACAATGGTTCAATACTGAAAATGTTGCCTCTGTACTCATCCTGGATTTTCTTAGCTTCAAATTAAAATTTTACTTTCAAATTGTTCTCACATTTCACTGGTTTAGCTGGAACTAAAATTTAGGTGGCATAGTCATAAGGGAAGTTAGTTGGCCATATCTATATTTTGCTTAGAAATTTCAAAAAGTTCTTTCTCCCTGGTAGAAATCGAAAGATGGCTTTGTGGTCATTGTTCCTTGGCTTACTGCCTGCATCAGTGTGCACTGTTCCCATTTGGCTTTGGCGAGGCTGTACCCAGTTCAGTAAAGCAAGTGATCTGTGCCTTAGCTCTCACCTACAGAGGGGGCATTTTCCTCCAGATGCTTGAGTTGAATTGACTTGTTTGGTATTGTTAGGAACCTGGGCCCAACTAAGGCCTATAGGCACCAGGATGAACTTTTGTTTTTAGGAAAATGTGGTTACAGCATAAGGAATCTGTCTCTGGAGCCTTAGAAACCTGCTGCATTTCCTTCACTCATCCCCATGGCCATAGCCGGAGTGCAGCTCCCTTAGGCTGAAATACCTTACCTAACCAAAGGTGCCTAACGCGTGGTCTCCGGTCCTGCGGGGCTTATATGCCATTGGCTAGAAAGGCATGGCACTAAATAGGTAACATAAAGAGAGATGTTGGTAGGCAATGTAGCGCATGCCTATAATCTCAGCTACTCAGGAGGATGAGGCAGGAGGATTGCAAATTCAAGGCTAGCCTGGACAAATTAACAATACCCTGTCTCAAAATCAATATAAAAAGTAAGGGGCTGGGGATATAGCTCAGTGGAATAAGCCCCTGCCTGGCATGTGCTAGGTCCTAAGTTCGATCCCTGGTACCACCAAAAAAACAAAAAAAAGTAGCTCCGTGGTAGAGTGCCCCTGCATTCAATCCCTAATACCACCAAAAACAAACAACAACAAAAACCCACAGAAACAAAAACAGACAGACATCGCTTGAGCCCAAGAGTTTCATATTAATTTGGGCAACATAGCAAAACCCTTGTCTCAAAAAAAAAAAAAAAAAAAGGAAAAAGGTCAGGGGAGAAAAATTATGTTGATTAAAAGACTACACTGAAGGGTCTAAAATCGAGTTGCTGGGCTGGGGATATAGCTCAGTGGAATAAGTGCTTGCCTAGCAAGCACAGGGTCCTGAGTTCGATCCCCAGTACCAAAAAAAAAAAAAAATTGAGTTGCTGAGGTAGAACTTTTTTTTAAGTTTTTATTTTTTTTGTCTTTTTGAGACAGGGTCTCACTCTGCAGTTCAGGGGCTTGAGCTCACTCTGTAGCCCAGGCTGGTCTCAAACTTGAAACGATCCTCCTGCCTCAACCTCCAGAGTGCTGGGATTACAGGTGTGCGCCACCATGCCCAGCTCCTGAGGTAGAATTAAATAGTGAAGTTCTCTCGAAGTTGTAGTTTGAATAGGAGGAGGAACAACAAAATGGAGCAACAGAAAAGAACCATATGTGCAGGGGAGCTCCAGCACGGGCTGGAACTTGGGAAAGTCATAATCTTGTTGAACTATGCATGGCCTGGCCATCAAGAAGTGAGCTGGGAGCCAGGCGTGCTCCAGCACTTGGGAGGCTGAGGCAGGAGGATCATGGCTACACAATAAGCTCTAAGCCAGCCTGAACTGCATAGCGAGAGCCTTTCTAAAAATGACAAAAAGAAAAAATGAAAAAAGAGAAAAAGAAGCAAGGTGAGGATTTAGGAGCTGGAGCAGGGAGGAAGAAGAGGCTGACATGGTGGACTAACTGGCTGAAAGGTCCCCAAGTACCTGCTGGATTGCAACAGTTGGAGAGTGCGTTTTGTGGTTTTTTTCCCCTTATTTTCTCACCTCACCCACTGGAAATCTTGAATTGATAGGTCTTTGATAGCAGTTAAGAGTATATGAAAACAAAAAACTTTTTACTTCTGATTGCAGCCATGCACCCTTTCCAAGATTAAGAATTGCTGCATTGGGCTGGGCATATAGCTCAGTGGAATAAGCGCCTGCCTGGAAAGCGCAAGGTCCTGAGTTCGACCCCCGGTACCACAAAAAAAAAAAAAAAAAGAATTGCTGCATTGCTTGGTATAGTTCTGCACATTTGTAATCTGAGCACTCAGGAGGCTGAGGCAGGAGGATTACTGCAAGTTTGAGGCCAGTCTGGGCTATATAGTGACATAGCAAGACCCTGAGTCCAAAAAAAAAAAAAAATCACTGGTTTGGATTTAGTTGGGCCTGACGGTATACCCTGTATTCCCTGTACTCTGGGACATTGAGGCAGGAAGATATCAACTTTAAGCCATCTCCCCCAAAAAAGTTTGAGCCTGGGCAGTTTAGCAATTTAAAAAGACTAGGTAGGTCTTCATGTTTGGGGTATTCTGAAGTTTCTAGTCATTGTTTTGGAGACAAAGTTTCACTATGTAGTTCAGGCTGGCCTTGAACTCACTATGTAGCCCAGGCTAGCCTTAAACTTGGAGCAATCCTCCTGCCTCCGCCTCTTGAGTGATGGGATTACAGGCAAGCACCACTATGTCCAGTTCTTAGCCAACTTTTAAACAAAAGTTGGCCTCAAGACAAAAATTACTGAAATAACCTCTAAAAAAAGGTTTGAGGAGCCACTTTTGGTTCTGGGTGCATACACATGATCATGTCATGAAGTCACCCGGTTCTCTGAACAAAAGCTGCTGGGTGGGGACTTGGCTGGTTTCCTGCCCCTCCCAGTGCTAGTGACTGCTGGAGTTCACTGCAGGTTGCTCTGAGCTGGAGCAGTCTTTAGCTCTGGGTATGTCCCCATCTTGTTTCCAGAGGCTTCCCTCATGTCTTTGCCAAGGAGCAGACAGGAGAGGAGCAGAGGCCCA
The DNA here is from genome assembly GCA_004027595.1 of Dinomys branickii. Taxonomy (NCBI): domain Eukaryota; kingdom Metazoa; phylum Chordata; class Mammalia; order Rodentia; family Dinomyidae; genus Dinomys; species Dinomys branickii. Next base: position 656 of record PVLD010023156.1, on the reverse strand, counting down.
TGAACCTATGGTTTATAGAAAATCGAGTCTGAATTGGTGTTCAAATAATGTGATTGGCAAAACCTGTGCCAGTCGGCAGGCACCCGTCTCCATGGAGCTCACATAGGGCTTTTAGTATTATCCAGAACATTCTGCCAGTTCTTACTCATTTCCTCAGACTCCTTAGAAGAACGTGTGTGTCTCTTACAGCTAATTCACACCCCCTACCCACCACCATGAAAACAGCAGAACCAAATTTAATTCTAGAAACAAAGCTCTGTTTTGGGAAAAGGAGGTGACGCAAGCCCAGGACCTCAGGAATCCAGCGCTCTATCACTGAACTCCATCCTCAGGCCTAGGCCAGACTCCTTTTGCAACTCCAAGTCAGAATAAGCAGGAGGAAGAGACAAAGCCTTCTTCAGTCTGCTTCACGTCTGCTTCCTGGGCAGCGTTCTGTGTCCTGCCTGCCTGCATGGAGTCCCACCCCATGCTAGGCTTGTCTGACACTGGAAGCCACTGTGCAAAAGAAACAAGCACAGGCAGGCGTGGTGGCGCATGCCTGTACACTGAGCACTCAGGAGGCTGAGGCAGGAGGATCGCTGCGAGTTCAAGGCCAGCCTGGGCTACAAAGTGAGCTCAAGGCCAGCCTGAACTGCATAGTGAGACCCTGTTTCAAA